>VZSZ01010451.1:8372-29878 GCA_013398815.1 Ibidorhyncha struthersii
GTTCCTCATCAGACTTGTCCCCCAGACCCCTCACCAGCTCCGTTGCCCTTCTCTGGACACGCTCCAGCACCTCAGTGTCTGTCTTGTAGTGAGGGGCCCAGAACTGAACACAGCACTCGAGGTGGGGTCTCACCAGTACCGAGTACAGGGGGATGATCACTTCCCGAGTCCTGCTCACCACACTATTCCTGATACAGGCCGGGATGCCGTTGGCCTTCTTGGCCACCTGGGCACACTGCCGGCTCATACTCAGCCGGCTGTCCCTGCAGCAGACTCTGCAGGACCCAGTCTACCACTTCCCCTGGGAAAAAAAAAACCCAAACTAATTTTTCTGGTGAAAGAAACTAAATCCCAGAAAGAAGAGCCTGGAAACCCCAAAGCCACAGCGGGTCTGCTGCTGAGGATGCCGGAGATGGGTGCGGAGAGTGGTGGTGCTCCTGAACCAGGGAGGCTCTGAGTGGCTGACAAGGACCGGGATGAACGACACAACTCCCGCGCGCCAAATGCGATCTGCCACTGCAGTTACCCCTCTCCAAACACCGACAGAGTCTGGGATTCACCAGGAGGCAGCAGCCCATACCACCTGCCGGGGATTACACAATGTCATCAGCCGTCAGCTTTGACAAGGAATGACATTATTATTGCTCCACATGGCTAGTTAAAGTAATATAAAAAGACTGGTGTCCTCCTGAGTCTTCAGTGATTGAATTAGCATGATCACCCCTTTTTCCAGTAACATAAACCTGTTTTTAAATCAATAAGACACATATTTAGGAAGCAGCTTCTAACATACAACATTAACATGAATGCAGCCACCCCGGCCTGTGGTCCCACCACCCTCTTCCTGCCTGACGTCTCGATAAACACAAGAGACGCATTACAGGGCGCTGCTCCACTCGCCGGGCAACGACCTTCACCTCTTGCCCAGGACCTACCGCTGCATCGAACGAATCTGCCCAAGTGCTGCTTGAATTTCAGTGTGCCCCCGCGCCCCGCGGGGAACACGCTCCGCTCTCATCAAGGGAAGACCCACAGCAAAATTTTCGAAGGTAGCGGGTGGAAGTAGAAGCCGTGGGCACACTTGAGGACAACGCGGCAGACCATTGAGCATCCAGCCCCACCCCTCTCATGTGGTGGCAATCGCGAATTACCCTGGACACGAGAGAATATGAGATCAAACCATCTCAATGTACGGACACGCTGAGGCTAATTCTGCCTTTGGTCCCCGCAGTGAAAACATCAGTCTCCAAAGGAGTAAATGGTCAGTGTACGTCGGGACTGCGGTGAGCGGCTGCGAGCTCCCAGGCCCCTGATTTCTCCATCCACAGCTCCAGCTGTGCGCGCACACACACACACGCAGAGTACTTCCACTGAGCTGAAGAAATTACGTAAGAAAGTAACGGGGAGGAAAAAAGGAGATAGAAAATCATAGAATCATCGAATCACAGGATGGTTTGGGTGGGAAGGGACCTTGAAGACCATCCAGTCCACCCCCGTGCCCCGGGCAGGGACACCTCCCCCCAGCCCAGGGTGCTCCCAGCCCCGTCCAACCTGGCCTTGAACACCTCCAGGGATGGGGCAGCCACAGCTTCTCGGGGCAACCTGCGCCAGGGGCTCACCGCCTGCACAGCCAACAATTTCTTCCTCAGATCTTGTCTCAATCTCTCCTCTTTCAGCATCAAACCGTTCCCCTTCGTCCCATGGCTCCCCTCCCTGATCCAGAGTCCCTCCCCAGCTCTCCTGGAGCCCCTTTAGGCACTGGAAGGGGCTCTGAGGTCTCCCCGGAGCCTTCTCCTCTCCAGGCTGAACCCCCCCAACTCTCCCAGCCTGTCCTCCCAGCAGAGGGGCTCCAGCCCTCCCAGCATCTCCGGGGCCTCCTCTGGCCCCGCTCCAACAGGTCTACGTTTTTCCATGTCTTTCCTTAACGCCAGCGCACAAACTCTAGTGCAGTGAAGGAGCACGTCCCGCTGGCGGAGCAGTGATGTCGGGTATGAAAGGCTGGAGACAAAAAGACGTAAGTTGATTGCGTGAGCCAGTAGCACGGAATTTGTAGAGAATGAACAGCCCTGACTGAGCAGGGAAAACACAGGACAAGGCTCGCACCTCTGAGAGACTGAAGGACATCGTAACGCACCAAAAAACCGTGCAGGGACTGCAAGGGTAAAAACCGCGGTACTGATACGCCGATAAACTGGTAAGAACCAGAGACGAAGAGGCGGTTCCTGACGCCAGTGGTCAGCCAGCTCGCCAGAGAAGAAGCAAGTCTTGGATGGAGCGAAAGGTCTTGTCCAAACCCTCAGCTCCTGAGCCCGCAGGAGGACGCGCGCTCACGCTTAACTTCAGTACAGGACGAGTCCAAGGAGGAACCCAATGCTGAGGAGCTCTGTTCCGAAAGAGGAGCAGAGGGGTCTTGCCAGAAACAAAGCAGCAGCCCACCAGCAGAAAAATTCCAGAAGCGTGGGCGTTAAAGGCTAAGGAAAGCCATGCTATACTGTGCTGAAAAGGCTTTATAACGACAAAAGTTAGGATCTTAAGAATAAAGCACCCCCCCATCCTTTGAAGCCTGGAAGCCGCGTCCAGATGTGGAAAACACCAGGGAGCGTTTACTCTGGCAAGTTAAATGGAAGAAACACAGGTCGAAAAGGATTTAAAAGAAGCCCTTGCGTCAGGAATGAAAACCAGAAGCTCTTTTTAGCCGTACCAGGAGGTGGGAGTGAGCCAGAGGGGCTGTTTCCACGGGGGACCAAGGAGAAGCGGGAGGGCTCGAGGTGACGCATCCCGTCCCCACGGAAAGGCTCCCGCACCAAACCTCCTGCAGGGCCACGCCACGGGGACTGCCTCAAGCCAAAGAGTGAGCAGAAACGGTTTTAAAGCATTACCGAGCGTTAACAAATTGCCAGGCCGGGAGACTTGTCACCGAGGGGTTCAGAAGGAGCCCAAACACCAAATTACCCACCAGCACTAACGACTCACGGCGTGTCACATCTACTACGGGACAAGAGTGGAAGGCAGCAGACGTGACACCAATCTGTAAAAAACACTTGTACAAGGGAACACGGCAGCAGACACATGGAAAAAAAACGCGTTAAGAGGCAAAATCAGCACAACTTTTTGGGCAGAAAGCCTTGCCGTCCCGAGCTGGGGCGGTGCCATCACCGGCTGGGTGGAACTCGGGATCTGCTCCGGGCAGAGGCATCTCTGACGCGTGGGAGCCTTGGAGTCCCGCACTAAGAAGCATGCTGGTACATGGAAACGGCTCCTCGGGGATAAATAACGACTTAAACACTGAAAACAAAGGATTTAAAGGAGAGCAAGCGGTCAGCGCGCACAGGGGCAGCAAGCTGGCCAAGGGCACCGGCGGGATTCCTGCTGGTGCCTGTGTGGTCAGACCATCCTGGAGCGAGGGCTGAGCCTGGCACGACAGCGACGACTACCAATGCAAATTTACTCAGAGCCACCTAACTCAACTTCAATAACAAATGTGAAACCAGTGTGGGCATGGAAGAATCACTGCGCGTTACGCACAAGCAGTGACAGGCACCCTTCGGCGGGGCACGAGGGGCTGGAGCTGCCGGGAGCAGTTCTACGAAAACACGAACTCACTGCTGAATCAAAACGGGAATTAGCTCAGAAAGAAGAAAGCGCCGGACATTTGTCCTGCTCCTGGTTTTCCGCCTAAGCGCTGTTCCCAGCTGCTCTCAGAGGGGCCGGGACGTGGTGGGATATGGTGTGCTCCCAGCCATGCCCAGTCACAGAATCATAGAATCGTCGAGGTTGGAAGGGACCTTTAAGATCACTGAGTCCAACCATCAACCCAACGCTGCCAAACCCACCACCAAACCATGTCCCTCAGCACCACGTCCGCCCGTCTGTTAAATACGAGTCCCCCGTCACCGTGTCCTCAGGCACCAGCAGTAAGCGACCTGCCTCCGGGAGCTGGCTGGGCAGAGGGACACGACGGAGGAAAGAGAGGAATGCCGAGAACAGCGAGCCAGTGGCAGGGCCGAGGAGCACCCCAGATCTCCTGAAACTCAGCCCAATGTGTATTTATTCAGACGCGTCGTGTCCCGAAGGTGCTTTGGTGCCCTCAGCACTGCGCAATGCAGCATTATACCCTTCAGGGTATGACTCGCTGAACACTTTTAAACTCAGAACAATCCCTTCATGGTTACTTGATGGAGAGGAGAGGAGAGGAGAGGAGAGGAGAGGAGAGGAAACAATGGAATCGTTTTGGTTGGAAGAGACCTTTAAGATCATCCAGTCCAACCGTTGACCCAGCACTGCCAAGTTACCACTAAACAAGGGTTCTTTGTCCACCCTTCGCTGCGAGTGCACCCTTGCCCATAGATTTTTCACCCCAGTATAAAATTACAAAATACAGCAAAATGACCCAATTTGCTTTCAGGGACGCAGTGAAACTCTGGAGGTTAAAGAGCTCTGCAGAGGTCCGCCCAGTGCACAGGTACAATCCCAGCCAGAACCTGCCCGCCAGAAAAACCACAGCAGAGGACTGTATTCCCCTTTGAAAGCACAAAACAGTTCACAGGCACAGCAAACGGGAAGGTTGCAAGAAAAGAAGGAAGAGGAAAAAATAGAATAATGGACTCATGGAAGGCTTTGGGTGGGAAGGGACCTTGAAGACCACCCAGTGCCACCCCCTGCCCTGGGCAGGGACCCCTCCCCCCAGCCCAGGGTGCTCCCAGCCCCGTCCAACCTGGCCTGGAACACCTCCAGGGATGGGGCAGCCACAGCTTCTCGGGGCAACCTGCGCCAGGGGCTCACCACCCACACAGCCAACAATTTCTTCCTCAGATCTCATCTCAATCTCCCCTCTGTCAGTGTCAAACCATCACCCCTCGTCCTGTCGCTGCAGGCCCTGCTAAAAAGTCTGTCCCCGTCTTCCCTGTAGCCCCTTTAGGTACCAGAAGGTCCCCTGTGGCTGACACACGGCACTGCAGGGACGGCTCAGACGCAGAGCTGATGAGGAGGATGAGGAAGGGGAGCCAAGTTTGCAAGCCCTTGCACTCCCTGTGCAAGACTTGACCAACGGGAGGAAATAAAGGTTTCCCTCCAGACGTCACGAATATCAGCTAAGTCTCACCTCCAACGGCTTTCAGCTCGCCCAGGCGCTTATGTTCACGCTGCTCTCAAACACGGTCTTCTCCAGCAATGCAGGGGAAGGACCAGAGTGTGGAAAGGCTCGGGCAATTCGGACTCTAGTTTGGGCTCGGAAAAGCCTTTTCTCTTTGCAATGCCTTTTAAAACAAGTTGACCTACCTGCTCCCTTCAGCCTCGCTTTATCGTAGGTGAGGGCAAGTCGCTTCACGCCTACCCGACACCTGGGAGGGAAAAGAAACCCTCTTCTTGTTCATGAGGGAAGGGAAACGAAAGAATCACCACCTCTCTCTATCTGCTCGTGTGCAGAGCTATTAAATTCATGACCAACATTATGTCACCGCAGAGTTTTGTACCCAGAAACACTTAGAGCGGGATCTATTTGCTCCCCTGCCCTGTGGGGAAACTATTCTTAAGCACTCCGGCACGGACATAAATGCGCTTGCACTTATAGGCTTATTGCTCTCGCCACGGCGGGACGCGAGACGCTTCGATGCTGGGATATGATTGGTTTCTAAATCCCAGTCTCACAGGATTTTAATTACTGGTCTGGCGCGGCTGGGAGTGGAACTTGCTGCCGTCGGATGGAGGGGGTCGATACGCCGGCCCAGAACATATTGAGCCACGGCGCTCGCAGACTCTATTGCACTATTTAATCATCTTTTGCAAAATTTACAGTGCAACAGAAGGAATCAATACTGAATTTATCACATTCCCTTGTAAATATGAGCATGGCGAGGGCGAGAGGATTCCAGGCACTCTCGCACGAGGGCTGACCTGGGAGGGATGCGTTACGGCAGACCCGCGGCAAACCAGCAGGACGGAGCACCCGGGGGCAGCTCCCAAAGCCGCCGACCCAGACGGGCTCGGTGTGCGCCCGGGCGCCAGCAGGAGCTCAGGGGGCGCTCAGCCGCGCTCCTCTGCAGCACCGGGGCCTGGGCAGTGAGGGATGTGCCAGCACCCGGCTCTGCCGGAGCAGGGATGCTCCCCGGACGTGAGCACTTACCCTGCAGGATCCCGGACAGCAAAGGCGGTTGTTATCTCACGCTGGCCTGGTTTTGCTCACGAGGACTGAGTTACAGCCTTCTTCTTCACAAGACAAAGACGAACAGGTTCCTGACTCTAGCTAATGCGGGGCAAAAAACCCAGCGAGGACGGAGCAGCCCGTGGTTTTCATTTCCCCAAACCCACTTGGAACAATACCGGTTTTCAAGACAAACACACACACTGGTCTGAGGGCTGGAGCCCCTCTGCTGGGAGGACAGGCTGGGAGAGTTGGGGGGGTTCAGCCTGGAGAAGAGAAGGCTCCGGGGAGACCTCAGAGCCCCTTCCAGTGCCTAAAGGGGCTCCAGGAGAGCTGGGGAGGGACTCTGGATCGGGGAGGGGAGCCATGGGACGAGGGGGAACGGTTTGACACTGAAAGAGGGGAGACTGAGATGAGATATTAGGAGGAAATTGTTGCCTGTGCGGGTGGTGAGCCCCTGGCGCAGGGTGCCCCGAGAAGCTGTGGCTGCCCCATCCCTGGAGGTGTTCAAGGCCAGGTTGGACGGGGCTGGGAGCACCCTGGGCTGGGGGGAGGTGTCCCTGCCCAGGGCAGGGGGTGGCACTGGGTGGTCTCCAAGGTCCCTTCCAACCTAAACCATTCTGTGATTCTATGATTCTCCCAGCCCCCTGTAGACACAGGGGACACTTATAACAGGTACCGGGGACCAAAGGGACTCCTGGCTCCTCTGCTGCTCCGTCCCACCAGCCGGCACGGCCACCCCTGCGCCACTGGTCCTTCCAAAGCCCTGGCTGACCTCAAGGCAGAGCCAGCAGAGATCAGGGCTGAGACAGGAGAAGCTGCCAAGGTAGCTTTAGAATAAGCAAACTGATTTTGGAAGGGAACCAGCTCATGTGGGAACTTTTCAAGTGTACCACCTACTGCCTTGGGCCCTGGGGCAGCGCTTTTCAACCACATCAGTCCCCAGGGCTCAACGGAGAACCAAGCAAAGCAAAACAATTCCGCAGGTTTAAACTCACTGTAGAGCTGCAGATGAACCTCGGCTGGAAATCCTGGGGGATCCATCCCTTAGAAAAGACCTCCTGTTCAGAGAGCGTCCACCCAGCAGAACTCTGCCAGCTTGACTCCCTCAGCTTCTCACCCAGTTTCCCCAGTTTTGCTCTGGCTTATGCTTGGTGACTCCACCGAGTGCAGCGGAACAACGATGTCACCTTCTCAGGATGTGATCCCCGCTTCTTTGTCCCCACATGCTGGCTGCTGAGGAGGCCACAGCTCGCCAGTGATGTCCTTCACCTTTGCTCCCTAAGAACGGAGCCCTTTCCAGCCGGGGTGCGACTGGAGGTTGCATGAAGGTCCTTAGGCTAAGACTTACGCAGAACTCAAACACAAGGAAGCCAGCTATAACTACAACCTGATTTTTTCCTGAGAATACCACAAGCACTTTCACTTTCTGATGTCAAAAGACTGTCCCTTGTCATGCCGCCTCTGTAATTCATTTACCCATCATTCGCCCCGTTCACAGTATCACAGTTATAGCGTATCAAACTCCGTTTACCGGCAAACTGAGTTCAGCAGTCCGGGATGTTGCAGCTTCAGCTCAAACATTTTCATAAACGCGTGTTCTTTCCTTCCTCTCTCCCCCTCGAATTAGCAATGTGCGCTGAGCTGACTCGATCGCTCTCGTGTCGCGGGGAGGCTCGAGCAGGAGCCCCAGGCGTGCGTGCTGGGGTCTCTCAAGGCGGCCGGGGCGGCGAGGCTGCTCGGAGTCAAGCCCCAAGCTCCGCTCCTACCCTCCCCAGCTCTGTGCCTCCCCCACTCAGCCTCTCCACACCTCTGAGACCACCAATCCCAGTCCAAGAGCTGGTATGGGGACAGGGACCAGTGCCAGCGTCACGCCGAGGGTCCCACGCAGGGAGAAGGAGGCAACGGGTGTTTTTCGGAGGAGGCATTTCCCATGCAGGAGCGGGTGGGTCAGCCGGAGGAGCTGGAAGCAAAGGGAGTGTCTGAAGATGGGAAGTAGAAAGCAAGGCGGTCGGTGACCAGGAGAGCGCTGGAGACACACAGTGAGGCTGCCCAGGTGTGGCAGGAGGAGATGTGTCTGTCCCTGCCATGGAGGTAGAGAGGGGAGGTCCCGACACAGGACAAGTGATCCATCTCTGAAGGAGGGAACTGCTCTACTTCCAAGCAAAGATCTGAAATGTGAGACACCACCTTCCCCTTCCATCAGCCAAGCAGCGCGTGCTCACACGACAGCAGCCGACAGTTCCCTGCCCAGACGCGCACGCAACCCACATCTCGGCGAAGCAACTCAATAGCCGAGAAAAACAAGCGCCGAGCTGTCACGTGCGGGGGGCCCTTGCTCCTCCCCGTCCTTCCCTGCCCAGGTTTCTCAGGTGGGCCCGGGGGGAAGCGGTCACGATATTCCGATTCTGCATTTCATAAGCACTAGCCCAAGAACGAGATGGGTCTCTGCGGCATTTTTCTTCTGTGCTTTGTTTAGTGTAACTTTAATTTATTACAAGGGTACCACAGCCATGAGAACTCTTCCCAGCAGAAGGCTGTGGCCCTGCTGGGAGGTGGGATACCTCCCCGCAGGGCAAATCCCCCAGCAGTGGTGTTGCCCCTTGGTTTGAAGCCCACAGGCTTCCCCCAGGCTGTCCTCCCTTTCCATTCAGCTTCGCTGAGCCTCATCCAGGGCCAGGACGGGACCTGGGGTCTCCCCTGCCCATGGGGCTGCCCCACTGCAGGGGTGTGGGTTCCAGTGGGAACATCTGGAGCAAGGAATATTGACCCTTGGTGGAGGAGGATCAGGTTTGGGAACATTTAAACGCGCATCCACAAGTGCTGAGGGACCTGAGCAATGTCATTGTGAGGCCACTCTTGACACGGGTTACAAGGTCACGGTGATGGGGACAGGGCCCTGGGGACGGGAAGAAAGCCAATGTCACGGCTGCCTTCAAGCAGGACAAGAAGGAAGATCCCGAGAACGACAGGCCGGTCAGCCTCACCTTGATTCCTGGGACGGTGATGGAGCAACTCACCCTGGAAACCCTTTCTGAGCGTGTGAAGGACAAGAAGGTGATGGGGAGTAGGCAGCGCGGATGTACGAAGGGGAAAGCAGTGGGTGTTGTTTATCTTGACCTTAAGGAAGGCTCTCAACTCCGTCTCCTCTAACATCCTCATAGCAGACAAAGTGCAGGTTGGGACTGAAAGCTGGCTCAACGGCCAAGCTCAAGGTCATGCCGAGGAGCAGAGAGCGCAGCGGAGAACTGTGGGGTACCGCAGGGGGCTGATACGGATACTGAAGCTGTCTAACAGCTTCATTAATGACCTGATGACGGCCAGAGCGCACCCTCAGCCAGTTGGTAGGAGATACAAAAGTGGGAGGAGTGGACGATATGCCAGCACATCGTGCTGCCATCCAGGGGGACCTTGGTGGGCTGGAGAAATGGGCTGGTAGGAACCTCATGAAGGTCAACAAGGGGAAGTGCCAAGTCCTGTCCCTGGGGAGGAAGAAGCCCAGGCACCAGCGCAGGCTGGGGCCACCCTGCTGGAAAGCAGCTTGGTGGAGAAGGTCCTGCTGGGCACCATGTTGACCGTGAGCCAACAACGTGCCCTCGCCACAAAGATGGCCAACGGTGTCCTGGGCTGCATTAGGAGGAGCGCTGCCAGCAGGTCGAGGGAGGACATCCTTCCCCTCTGCTCAGCACTGGGGAGACACATCTGGTGTCCGGCTCTGCACTCCCCAGGTCACAGAAGACATGGACTTACTGTGGAGTGAGTCCAGCAAAGGGCCAAGGAGATGATGAATGGACTGGGCATCTCTTATAGGAGAGCTGGGACTGTTCAGACTGGAGAAGAGAAGGCTCAGGGGAATCTCATCAATGTGTATATATACCCGATGGGAGAGGAAGAAGAAGATGGAGCCAGGCTCTTTCCAGTGGTGCCCAGTGACAGGATAAGAGCGGGCACAAACTGAAACAGGGAATTCCATTCAAAACATACAAAAAAACTTCACTGTAACAGACACTGAGCACTGGAAGAGGCTGCCTGGAGAGGCTGTGAAGTCTCCATCCTTGGAGATCATAGAATCATAGAATGGTTTGGGGTGGAAGGGACTTTAAAGGCCACCCAGTGCCACCCCCTGCCCTGGGCAGGGACACCTCCCCCCAGCCCAGGTTGCTCCAAGCCCCGTCCAACCTGGCCTGGAACACCTCCAGGGATGGGGCAGCCACAGCTGCTCGGGGCACCCTGCGCCAGGGGCTCACCACCCGCACAGGAAACAATTTCTTCCTCAGATCTCATCTCAATCTCCCCTCTTTCAGTGTCAAACCGCTCCCCCTCGTCCCATGGCTCCCCTCCCTGATCCAGAGTACCCCCCTCAGCTCTCCTGGAGCCCCTTTAGGCACTGGAAGGGGCTCTGAGGTCTCCCCGGAGCCTTCTCTTCTCCAGGCTGAACCCCCCCAACTCTCAGCCTGTCCTCCCAGCAGAGGGGCTCCAGCTCTCCCAGCATCTTGGTGGCCCTTGGAGGGCTGGTAGCATCATGAGCCCCCAGGGAGGTTCAGTTTGACATTCAGGAAACGTCTGGAGGATGGAGGACAGAGGACGGAGGATGGAGGGCAGGCGTACATCCACTGTGCTCCAGACGTTGGCCTGGGGGTCGCAGGAGTCCCTGTTCCCCAGGGACTGCCGGGCTCCTCTGCCTACCTGCACTTCAGCTGCAGGGTCTGGAGCAGAATCAGCCTGAGAAGGCGTCTGAGCTCTACGGCAAGGCTAAGCCAGACCTTTTAACACCGGCTATTTCACGTAGCAGATTTAAATACTGTCAGAATAAAAGCTCCCTCTAAAACGAAGAGGCTTCCATCGTCAAGGCGCTGGAGACCCTGCCTTCCTTCCTCCAAGCCGAACACAAAGCCCTCGGAATCGATTGTGCCGGCAGTAGCAACTGGTGCACGCTGTGGATGGGAGCTCCCACCCGCTCCTTCCCATCAACCCCGACATTTACGGTGTCAGCTCAGGTCAGGAGACTGTGAAATGTCACCAACAACTGCCCGAAAGGACAACAGAACAGCCACTTCGTCTCGCGGTCTGCTGGGCACACACACGCTGACCACAAGGCGATAAGGTCCTGGAGGGGTCAAGCGAGTCACTGAATGGGCCACAAAAGGCCAGGGACGTGGGGTGAGGGGCAGGCGGACGGGGGCTTCCCTTAAAAAACCCCACCGCCGCACAAGGGGGTAGTTGTTTGAGCAGAGAGGGGCCTTGGCAGTTAATGGCTTTGGCCCCGAGGGCAGCGCACCAGGCGAGGGAAGTGTTGGGGAGAGTAAATGGGCAGTTAGTAAAAAGGCAGGTGGAGGAGGGAAGCGCAGGGAGGGAGCGAGGGCAGCCTGTTCCATGTCAGCAAACAGGAGCCATCCTACGCGCGGATGTCAATGGCAGTCCGCATGGGGAAATTACCCTCACAAAGGGCCCGGGGGGCAGGCGCGCTCTGAAAGGTGTTCGATCTCCGCTTCTGAGACCTTCGGCCGCGTATTCATCGCAGATTATACTAACAAGGACGCAGGGAGCGACGCTTTTGTTATCGGGCGGAACCGGGAGGAGGGGGAACAGCCCCCAGTCAATGCCACGCAAACCTCGCGTCAGGCGCCAAACCCAACTCTGGGCTGCCGTGCTCAACGCGAAGACGGGGAAGGGTCTGCCGCGCCACCGCCAGCTCGGAAGGATTCCCTGGACAAAGAGGGGGACACGCATTTGGTTTAGTAAGTAAATCGTTGTAACTATGACCGCAAAGGGTAAGTGGGTGCTGTGCAAGGGCTGGCGAACGCGGACGGACCTGAAGAACATCACAAACTCAGCCCCTTGCGTCCCGCACCCAGCGGAGGGCCGTGCTGGTGGACTGCTGTTACACAGAATCCCAGACTGGTCGGGGTTGGAAGGGCCCTCTGGAGCTCCCCCAGTGCCACCCCCCACCAGAGCAGGGGCACCTCCAGCAGTGGCACAGGACGGCGTCCAGGCGGGGTTGGAATGGCTCCAGAGGGGGAGACTCCCCCCCCTCTCTGGGCAGCCTGTGCCACTGCTCTGCCACCCGCACAGCAAAGGAGTCCCTCCTCAGGTTTAGGTGGAACTTCCTGTGCTCAAGTTTGTGCCCGTTCCCTCTTGTCCTGCCACTGGGCACCACTGAAAAAAGACTGTTCCCATCCCCTGGCCCCCTCCCTTTAATATGTTCCCTGGTTGAAGCGCTGGGACACACTCCTGTCTTTGCAAGACGATGATTTTCACTCGGAAATGCATTTGTAGCATAGACTCTCCCCAGTCCGTACCCGGGAGGATTTCCGTGGGGCTGGATTTAGAACAGAACGGTGACGAGCGACCGTCACGTTTCAGTGCTATGGCTGGCTAAACTCCCGCCTTTCCCTTCGATTTGGTACACAATCCCTCCAGTTGTACTCAAACAAACACAGTCCCACAGCTTGTCAGATGCTCTTTTTCTGAGATCCAAGTGAGTTCTTCTGAGCGGAGACACTCTGCCACGAACAAAGGCCTCTCTGTGAGCATTGGGCAGCAGAAGCGGCCGTTCAGAGACGGCGGTGGCTCCTGCGCGGGTACAGCAACGGCTTTTCAACAAACCCCACTGTCCTCTCTCTGGAGAGAGGCCGGGACTGTAATAGCACTCGGAGAGCCGAGCAGGGGCCAGATGTAGAAACGAGCCGGATTTCCTACATGCAATGGTTCATTCAGTATGGCGAAATCCTTCAGTGCCGACTTCCCTTACTCGCACCCGTGTTTTACCTGGGGTGAGAGTCACCCGGCAGCTGCCTCGCGGCTCTCCGTCAGCTAATGACACGCACGTCTCGCAAGGCGACTTTCAAAGGCAGGAACAAGAAGCGGGTATCTTTGGAAAAAACGTTACTCCAGCTTTTCCCCAGCGAGTGTGGGGAAGGAGACCCCTCGGCCTCCCGCGGGCAGCTCTGCCGTCGCCGCCTCCCCTCACCGCACCATCCCCGCGTCCCCTTGCACCACCTTCACGGCTGGCTGCCCCTGGCCCTGCCGCCTAGTCCGCTGGAGGCGTTTTTAGAGACAAAACACCACTGCTGAGATTCATCCCAGCTCGCACGTGCGATACTCGCCAGCCCCAAGAGCCGCAGACGCAGCCCGCGCGCACCTGTTCACAACGCTGCTGTGACGGGGACTTCTCCGTGCCAACGCTTCGTCCGCACCGCCTCTCTCTGTCCCACCGTGGAACTCACTGCACTCACCATCGGAGCCATTCCCGGTCTCTGCATCCACAGCTCGCCGCTCGGGGGGGAAGCCCACTCCCCTCCTCCCGCCGGCCTCCCTGCCCACGCCTGCCGGACCTCAAGCGGTGCTGTTGGAGCCGTTTCTCCTGACCACCAGCGCCCCTGGACAAGCAGCCACCGCAGACCTGCGGTTGGGAGCGTCGCAGCAGACGTGCAGCGAGCAAGACACGTCGGGAACGGGCCGGGTTCGGTGCGCGTGTGGTGCCGACGTCTGCCGCGAGCACAGAGTGGGTCCGTCGCGTCAAGACACGTGCTCTGCACCGCACACGGGACGGTATTTTGGTCTGAGGGCTTCCCAGTCACCACAGGCGCACGCTGCCCCAGCCCCGGAGCGGCTGTTTGCTTTTTCAGCTCCCTTCTCCACAAGCATCCCCGAGGAACCCTGGCTGAATCCATCTGCAAGAGGTCTTCTGTCGGTGGCTGCTTTTTGGGCGTTAATTTATGGCCGAGAGACAGGGTCGGGGCATCCGGCAGGCTCCCAGAGAGAAACCCTGACCCCGAGCTAACTGTGGAATTCACCAGTATTGAATCTCAACTGCAAGGTTTTCTCTTTGCGAAGGATAACGAGCGTATGGTATAGATGACTATCAGGGTTCAGTGTTTTGAACCTACAATTATTTTTCTTCATCTCTTCTGGGGATGTTTAGCCTTCACGGATGCTACTCTCCATTATCTTTTTAGCTGCTTTCTTAAGGAATGAGCGTTATGTGAGCCGGTCACACAATTATCCGCCTGCCTGCTTCCCATGAATTAACTCCTGAACTCCCGAGATGCCCATGCCGTGAAGATTAAGACATTCCTAAAATTTTTGCAAAAATCAGAACTGGCTAGACAGACGCTAGAGAGGCTCTGCTCTGCCGGGACAGGCCGGCAGCGTTCGGCAGCAGGCTGCCGGCACGGCATCGCTGCTTATTCCTCATTCAGAGGTGCCCCAGGTGACCCCGCGGGGAGGAGAGGAGCTGAAATTGCAGTAGGAGGAGTGCTGGGGACAGAGGGCACAAATCCGGAGGGAAGCAGAGCTCTGCTGACTGGCTCGGCGGTCTGCAGGACTGTTTGCACCGTGGGCAGATGCAGCCGATTTAGCAGCGCCAGGCACATCTGGATCGACGTTCAGCAGACTCTGGTTCTGGGTAACAGCGCAACAGAGACGCAAATGTCATCCTGGTGAAGAGCAGCACGAGGGTAAATATAAAAAACCTGTTGTCATGGTAGCACATCTCTATTCTGTCAGCTAAATGCACCTTCTTCCTTTCCTCCACTAGTGCCGATGAGCTTTTTCCTCAGGCAGCCACTCAAGCAGCGCGACAGGTTGCCCAGAGAGGTTGGGCAGTGTCCATCCTTGGCGCTTTTCGGGACCCGGCTGGCTAAAGCCCTGCGCTCCCCGGTTTGGCCTCGCAGCTGACCCTGCTTTGAACGGGAGGTCGGACTGGAGACCTCCTGACGTCTCTTCCAACCCAAACGATGCTATAACCCCACGAATCTTCATCTCTTTCGTATCACAGAACCATTCAGGCTGGAAGAGTCCAAGCGTGAGTACCTCTATGGATCTGTAACCCAGAGCCGTGAGTACATCAGAGATGACGGTACAGCGGGATCCATGGGAAGAAGGGCTCTACGATCTAACCGGGAGGACCAAAAACCTCACAAGCTAATTTCCACCAATTCCCACCAGAGCTGCATTGCCAAGGTACCAACGGTGCCTGAACCACAACCATTTAACGACGGTACCGGCACCTATCCGGTGCCTTGTCTACAGAGCAGAGCCATTCCCAGTTACGTGGAGGCTCTTCGATTCCACGCCACACGGGTACGTAAGGGACACGAGAGAGGAGCAGAGCGCAAATTGGGAAAGGGAAATGTTCAAAGCACAGAGAGACGTCTCTCCTCGGAGAGTCGAGGAGAACAGCAGGAAGAAAGGGAAGACTCAAAATGACTGAGATGTGAACAGCCACCAGAAGGACATGAGAAAAAACACTGGAGACGAATGGGAACACAGAAACTAAAAACTAAAGAGATTAAAACAAACAGTAAATCACACCTAACCCTGACGGTGAACGAGTGTGGTCCTTGTTGGAGCCTGACCGCTCGGTGGGTCTGCCCTGCGCAGAAGCAGCGCTCCTGGCCCAAGAACCCGTTGGAGCTACGCGACTCACCTCCATCCAGCAGCAATTTGACTGTCAGGTAGTCATCAGCCAGTACTGCGTAGTGCAGAGCCGTGCAGCCCTTGAAATTGGCTCGGATGTTCAAGCGGTTGTTGAAGTCGTCCTCCCGGGTCACCAGGACTGCGGGGGAAGAAGAACGAAAGCTCAGCTCACCGAGACAAAGTAAAGAACTGCCTGTCTGAACGTGCACCGGCAGCACGGACCATCACCACCGGTCTGGAAGTTTCTTGAGGGCCCGATGGCCTTTTCCAGGAGACCATCAGGACCCCGGTGGGGGTTTCTGGTGGCTGTTGTCCGCACGCCACTGAGCAGCAGGGGAGATGAAGACAACACAGTTTCCCTAAATGCCGGTCACCGCCTTCACAGTGCCCAGGCAGGGGAGGAGGTGGTTGGGAGGGAAGACCTCTCAGCCTTGTTCCAACCACAGCCTGTTTGCACCTTCAAAGTGCAGTCAGGATTCAACACAACCAAGCAATATGCAGACTTCTGCCTCTTCTCCCCCCCTTTTCCTATCCAGAAGGGCCACAGAACCATTCAGTGCTTCCTCCACACCACCCTCCACCTTCCTCCCCCAGGCAAAACACGACCCCAGCTGCCTGCACCTACTTCAGGCTGGAAGCCCAAAGCACCAAAACCTACAAGCCACGACCAAGAGAAAAGAGCCGGAGAGGCTGAGGGACGACGGCGCTGCAGGCCCTGGGGACAGCAGCCAGCTGGGAATGCCCGCGGATCTCCTCGGAGTCACGCTAAGCTTCCCGTGTCACACCGCTCCCATTGCTCACGTGCCCGTCTCCCCCAGGAGCTGCCTCTTCCCCTCCACACTTCCCAGGAACGGCAAGAAGCAGCTATGTAAAAGCAGGAACTCTTCAAAAATACTTCCTCTGTTCAGTGAGGAGTACTACGGGTTACGGAGCGGCAGAGCACGGCGCTCGGCTCCCTTCTGCTCCTGTCCGTACTGACCTGCGTGCCACCTCCGGGCTGGCACTGGAACCAGCTGCTCTTTGGGACTTTGGGTTTTCATCCCGTGCTTCCTTAGCCACAGGGTGCTCCGTGAGCTGTATTCCTCAATGCTACCGGCATGGGAATAATTCCTAAGGACACATTTTACCCCTCACTAGAGAGCCCGGAATCCCCTGAGCACGTGCAGGTACACCGAGCCTGGGGACGTTTTGTGGAATCAGACCTAGAAATTGCGACGTTTCTTTGGACGGAGACCAATGCTTCCTAAAGCTGATTAATTACAATTTTTTATTCCCTTGGGCGCTGTTCCTGAATGCCGACACGCAGGGATACCCTGCGAAAGGACAAGCCTTGCGCTCGCCGGCCAGAGCAAAGCTGGGCCAAGGCGTCCCCGGGAGGACAGGAGAAGGACGGTGTGGTGAGACAGACACGTCGGAACACTCAATCTTCCACATCGGGTGCAAAATCAGAGTCTGGACCGCAAAAAGCTGGAAGACCGGGGAATGCATTACATCAAACTGATGTACGGAGGCAAAGAAGGGACTATCCTCCCAAGGCAGGAGAACCCTTCTCCCGACACTCAGAGCAGAGGTGGCTCCAGCAGACAGGAGGGAAGCTGTGACAGGAGAGGACGCTGCCCCACCATCGCCCGGTTTTCAAGCAAATTGCTAATTCTGGAGTGCCCAGCAGAGCAGCCGCCCTGCAGGAAGGCTCCGCGGCACCGCCACGCTCCTGCAGCTGGTCCGAGGGTCAGGCGTGAGGACACCTCCTGGCTCGGAAGCCCTTCGCTCCAGGTGTCAGCAAAAACCACGAGTGGAAAAAAGAGCGGCTCTTTTTAGGTATGGAAGGAAAGGACAACACCAGGCTGCTGACTAGCCGGGAAGGGAGACTTACAGGAGCAGAGGCGGCATCTAAAGGGCACGTACAGGAGAGCTGGGGAAGGACTTTTCACAAGGGCGTGTAGTGATAGGACGAGGGGGAACAGCTTCAAACTGGAAGAGGGGAGATTTAGATGAGATGTGAGGAAGAAATTGTTGGCTGTGCGTGCGGTGAGCCCCTGGCGCAGGTTGCCCCGAGAAGCTGTGGCTGCCCCATCCCTGGAGGTGTTCAAGGCCAGGTTGGACGGGGCTGGGAGCACCCTGGGCTGGGGGGAGGGGTCCCTGCCCAGGGCACGGGGTGGCACTGGGTGGTCTTCAAGGTCCCTTCCCACCCAAACCCTTCTGTGATTCTATGATCCTGTCACTCAGGGCTGTGAGTTTTGAGAGGCATCACACCTTATATCTGTTTTTTGAGGAGAGGGAGGCTGTTGCAGCTGTTCCAGAGTTGATGGAGAGTCACCCACCTCTCACTTCTCTGGGCACTGGGGCCAGGCCTGCCCACGGCCCCTCTCCCCAACCCGGGGAGATGAGGAAGCCCCACAAGCCCACAGCCCCGGCACGCAGCCTGAGCCGTGGCGGGGGCGGCCCCTGCTGTCTCCTGTAGAGCGCACGCCGCCCAACTGCTGGGCCAAATCCTGCTCCCGGAGGTGCGTTCCGCTCCGTGGTGAATGGGTGTACGACCAAAACTCAGCGCGCCCACCTTCAGGGACTGCGCCATGGCGAACTCGAAAGGGCTCCGAGCGCCCGACGCCTTGTCGCAGCAAAGCGAGCAGAGCCGCAGGGCGGACCCCCGCAGCGCCGTCCCCACGTTCCCCCCTAAGAGCTACCGACGGATTTCCAGAAGATTTGAAAAGTTCAGAAGAGACAAACAGCGTAACGAATACCTGATGCTGCCCTAGCCCAGCATCCCCACTAATGAAGCGCAGTACCTCCAGGAAGATCAATTAATGCCCTGGCTCCTTTCCTTTCCCGGGTCTTTTCTCCGAGCATACAGGGTGAGTATGTATATTTATTTATTTGTCGTCATTTCCTACCCAGGGAGGAGCAGGATAATGAACTGCGTGCGTCAGGGAAGATGAATCTGAGATACTAGGGAGCAGTGCAGTAAAGAGATTAAAGTGTTATTATTGTTGGGTTTTTTCCCCCATGGTCCGTTGTGACAGCTCGGCCGTCATCTGTAAAAAATGTCTCAGAGAGAGATAATCATCGGAAACTCAATAAAGCGTCAGGGGAAGCCTCGTCTACCATCAATCACTGGGTGCCTGGAAATTTTCAGCCCTCTGTCTCCCTTCCTGCCATCCATATAAATGTCTGTAATATATTTTGTGCAGTGTTTGTGGAGCATACCCTCTCGATTTGGATGTTTTTATGAAAAAATATTTATACACGAAATATGTAAATGGCTAAAAAAAAGTAAAAAACAAAGGCAGTTTCTCTCTCTCCCTCTCTTTTTAAAAATGCAACTGAATTTATTCTTTTTAATAAAACATGTCAACCAAAGAATTAATGCAACTTCGTACTGAGTGGCCTTATCTTTTCTTCACCCCAAAAATATATAACATTACAGAGGGACGGATGCAGACAAAAACAATTAACTTTGTTGGTTGATATACTTTGTCTTAAATGAAGTCTATGAACATGCATTATGTATTGGCATTCCATTGCTCATTTTTAATGTTGTTTCATACATTTTGCATCCACTGCTACGGCGCTCTGATATATGCGTGTCCTCACTTCCATCCCAGAGCAGGTCTATCGCAGGGGTGGGTTACGGGGAGGGATGAGAGCGGAGAGCTTTTAAAAATAAAATAACGCCCTGTCAAACCCGTCCCCTCGCTGATTCACCTTCCTAACCCAACCTGTGTTTTATGAGAGGTTCAAATATTACACCTTCGTTAGACTTTATACAGCTTTCGGCTCTCAGCGCTCAGGCAAAAAGCACAGACAGACCAAGGGGTAACGGCACCGTGGGATTTCGGCTCTGCGGGGCAAACAGAGCCTCTGCACAACCTGCGTGGCTTCCCCCAGTTTTCTCCTGACAGTAGGCAGGAGAAGGTTGAACACCAACTGGCCACCATGGGGAACAGTGTGGCCAGCAGGACTGGGGCAGCGATGGTCCCCCCGTACTGGGCACTGGTGGGGCCCCACCTCGAGTGCTGTGTTCAGTTCTGGGCCCCTCACTACAAGACAGACATTGAGGGGTGGAGTGTGTCCAGAGAAGGGCAGCGGAGCTGGTGAGGGGTCTGGAGCACAAGTCTTGTGAGGAGCGGCTGAGGGAACTGGGGGTGTTCAGCCTGGAGAAGAGGAGGCTGAGGGGAGACCTTCTCGCTCTCTATGGCTCCCTGAAAGGAGGAGGTAGCGAGGGGGGGTCGGTCTCTGCTCCCAAGGAACAGGTGATGGGACAAGAGGGAACGGCCTCAAGTTGCACCAGGGGAGATTTAGGATGGAGATTGGGAAAAATGTCTTCACCGAAAGAGCTATCGAGCACTGGCAGAGGCTGCCCAGGGAGGTGGTGGAGGCGCCATCCCTGGGGGTGTTTAACAGCCGGGCAGCCGTGGTGCTGAGGGACGTGGGGTAGTGGTGGGGTTGGCAGTGCTGGGTTAACAGTTGGACTCAACCGTCTTAAATGCCCCTTCCAACCAAAACAATTCCATGACTCAACACAGAAGGTCAGAGCACACAAGTGCAGTTGCTGTGGACACAGCAGTTCCCGGCCGGCCGGCTGAGCTCCGGCAGGGTGGTGGGGACGGCTGGGACGTGATGGTCTGCCAGCTCTGAGCCGGGGCCGGTGGGCCAGCGCCACGCTCGGATGGGGAAGAGGCCTCTGGAACGCGAAAACCAACAGCCGGGGACGTTTTAGCGGGGTCAGGTCTGCCTCAACACCCCAGCGATGGGGATGACGTTAGGGTGAGACTGGAACCCGAGACATCGGCCAAGAAAAATTGTAACAAGATGAAACAAAGCTGCAGAAAATTTCTTCGTTTGCATGTAAAGACTTCAAGGGCAGAAAGCTGGCGTCAACGCCTGCCCCAAACCCAGCAGCAGTAATCGCAACCAGTTACGCCATCCAGTTTCATTGCATTGGCCAAGTCTTTCTTCATTTTCTATCTACTTACGAGCTCTAGAGTAAGGCTGCTGGTGGAATACACCACCTGGAACCCTTCTCCTTCCCCAGCAAGCGCCTGCACGTGGGTCAGCGGGATGATGCGCCTATCCACAACCTCCTGTTATGTCCTGGCTATAAAACGCCAGGTTATCTCTGGGACGGTGAAGGGTCACTTCTCATAAACATCTACTTAATGTTTTCTCTCATCTTCAGACATACCCCCACCCATGTACCATCAGTTACTCGGCAGTTAAATGAAAGCTGAAGTTAGCTCTAAGAAAAGAAAAAACCCGAGGTCAAATTTCCATTTCAAAGCCAGGGAACATAACTTTGGGACCTGAAAAGCAAAATGCACACAAGCAACATTACCTTCCAAAGAATGGAGGCCTTTCTCCTTTGCAGTCTCATACACGCTGCTGAAATCATCTCCAAGGTTTGGATCCGCGTTAGCTGCGAGCAGGATCTTCACCACACTGTTACGAATCAGAACAAAAATAAGGCGGAGGTAGAACGTGAGTACGCCAAGTCCTTCAGAGAGCGAGAAGGGAGGCAGAAAGCCCTCCTCAAACATTCCCAGCTAGTGAAGGAAAGTTAAACCAACATCCATAATTGAACATTTTGACAAATACAACCCCACCAGCATATTCTGAAACCAGTTAGATGTGGGAGGCATTTGAGGCGGGGGTGATGCTGCAGGGAAACACAGCCCTCCCGAGAAGACCTGCCCAGAACACCTTCTGAGCACGAGTCGTATTCCCGGCCCACCATGGAGTGGAGTGACAGCACGAGGGGGAATGGTTTGACACTGAGAGGGGGGAGATTGAGATGAGATATTAGGGAGAAATTGTTGGCTGTGCGGGTGGTGAGCCCCTGGCGCAGGTCGCCCCGAGAAGCTGTGGCTGCCCCATCCCTGGAGGTGTTCAAGGCCAGGTTGGACGGGGCTGGGAGCAACCTGGGCTGGGGGGAGGGGTCCCCGCCCAGGGG
>VZSZ01010451.1:49424-61625 GCA_013398815.1 Ibidorhyncha struthersii
CCCCCAACACCCCCAAGTCCTTCTCCTCAGGGCTGCTCCCCCTCCCTCCATCCCCAGCCTCTATTTGTGCTTGGGATGGCCCCGACCCACGTGGAGGACCCTGCACTTGGCCTTGTTGAACACCATGATTTCCGAGTTTCAGAAGGGAAACCAATTTCCCAGATGAGAGTGGGGCCGAGGGCACAGAGGGTGGGTGGAAGCACGGACGGCAAGAACAGACATGATGGGGAAAGCTCAAGTAGCACAGCGCAAACATGAGGAGACTGTTACAGAGGTGGCAAGATGCCGGTCTTCATCCCATGCCTACGCAGCCTGCGAGATGCTCCAATGCTATGAGTAGATTTTGTTTTTCAAAACAGGCTGAAAGAGGAAGAAAAGGACCGGGATGTGTCCCGTCTGCCTCCTCCTGCTGCCCAGGGAACAGCGGGGGCAGTGCTTTGCTACTGGCTAACATGCACTACGGTTGGCATCTCCAGGGTTGGAAGGAAGAGAAAACAACATTTTAACTCAGCGGAAGGGGTTTTTTTTTCCTCTACAGATGTACTGGAAGGGCATATTGAACAGTGAGTTATCCATATGCCTGAAGGACAGGTGAGGAACAGCCTCACCTGAAGGAGCCCCGATTCTCCGCTGACTTCCCCAGTCACTGCAGTGCAGCAGCGGAGTTGTGCATTGGAAAAATACCACACCAGGCTGACAGTCTGCCTCTGGCAGCGGCCAGCAGCAGATAGTTGGGGAAAGAACATGAGTAATTGCTGTCTACAGAGGGATTTGAGCATAACACACTAACTTCTGGCACTGCACAGCACCCTGGTTTGCGACCTGGAGGTGACATGTGGCTCCCTGCCAGGCTGACTCTGCACGAATCTCACCTCGAGCTTCAGGCTCCGCAGCACCTGCCGAGTTTCACAGTTCACGTGCTGCGTAATAAAGCACTTTGCATTTGTTTGAAACCTGCTGCCCGACATCTCCCTGGGTGCTCCTTGGCTCCTGACCTGTGAGGGAAGCAGAATAATTGCTCCCGTTCGTCTCCATGGCTCGGGGTTGTACAGGCTGCTTCCACTGCGGCCACCCGCCGATCCTGGGGCTGCCGGCACCTCTCCCCCAAACCTCGCACTGCTCGGCCGCCTCACGGACTCACGGAAGGGTTTGTGCTGGAAGGGACCTTGAAGACCATCCAGTGCCACCCCCCTGCCCTGGGCAGGGACACCTCCCCCCAACCCAGGTTGCTCCAAGCCCCGTCCAACCTGGCCTTGAACACCTCCAGGGATGGGGCTACCCCGCGCTCAGCCCCGCTGCTGCCAGAGCCATAAACACCTATGTTAATTGGAATTAACTCTGCAACGGCCATTCCACACATACAGAAACTGCCACGCACCCAGCTGTGCCCGATGAGTCGCTGTCTGCTTCCAGAGAGAGGGGTTTGGGGCAGAAAAAAGGCTTTAGAGCTGTTTTGGAGAGAGGCATGAGATCTTCTGTCTCTTGCGGCTGGCTGGAGGCTGACCGCAAAGAGATCGGTCTTATGACTCAGTGTGCAAACACCATCAGTCCTGGGAGGACAAAATACGAGAAGCATGAGAAAAGGTCACTACAGAGGAAGCGTTAAAGCAAACCGCTCCTGCGAAACCAGCGAGGAACTGAGCAGGGACACAAGTTGCTGCTTTATTTCTTCCATCTTCTTCCATCTTCCATTCCTCAATCCCTGCTGCCCTGTTTGGGAAACCTGCTCTGCGGTGCTGCCCAGAGAAGGGCGTCTCCTGCGCTTTCTGAGCTATCCAGTACGGCAAAGCACAGCGCACACGAGTCTCCTCCCGCTACTTCAGAGCCAAGGGGAAGAAACCTGGGCTGCCGCGTCTGCTCCGAGCCCCCGAGGCCCTGCGCCAAATCAAACTCAATAACCAGTCAAAAACTTCCACTGGAACAAAGCGCTGTGTAACTCGGTCCACGCACCAGGAGCAAAGATTAAAGGGGTCATTTAAAGGAAAAACATCTGTTTTATCCTAAAAAAAACCCAGGTGCCCATTAACTCAGATATACACCAACAAACGCAGGCCTGGTGAGGGCAAACAGACAGCATAATATAAAGCGTGTAGCAATGGAAATAAATGTAATTATAAATAATCTTCCAATGCTGGCTCCAGCCCTCCCTCGCTGCTGCTGCTGAAGACGTTTCACAGCTGTTTAGGACAGAAGATAAGGTACAGGTCTGGCTGGTGGCCAGGGGCGGTCATGCTCCAGTAGCTGTGGACATGACTCCGACATTCACCCTACAAAGCACTTGGGCGTCCCTCGAGCGTAAGGGCCCCGCGCACGATATTCACGGTACTGCCGATTATTCTGCGGGAGGAAGATGCTCTGACAGGTATGAGATGCGGTATCTGCTGCCGTGAGGGCTCGCAGCCTCCGCACGGTTCCTTCCCGGGGTCTGATGGTTTCCCAGCCGTGGGCTCGACATCCTGCTCGGAGCTCAGGAGAGCGGCGCGGGCAGCAGAAACGGGGCGGCCAGGTCCGGAGCGCGCAGCCGCCGACGGGGAAGCTCCAGGAAGCTCTGACGCAAACAGCTCACGTTCAGCTCCGATTTGGGCTCATTTCAGACACGGGACTTTCAAAAATCCATCCCTGGAGCGAGGAGGGTGCTGTTCCAAGTTGGCAACCGAAGCCTGGTTCACTACGGAGGGGTTTTTTTGCCCAGTGCATAGTTTCACCTGCAGTTTCTGAATTCTTTAACGAAGCCTTGAGAGGGGAAGGTGCTGCTGACCCCCCAGCCCACCCCTGCGCTGGAGAGGACTGAGAGGGAGACAAGCGCAATGTCCAGGAGGAGCACAATCAGTTTTACCGAGAAGCAGACTCATCTCCACGGATCTACTGTGGTCCTGGACGCTTAGCTCCGCTCCTCCTAACCATTTAAACATAAAAAGATATAAAAGGTGTAAAAGACACAGACAAATACTGACTTCCCCTGACTGGGCAGAGCGGGGTGTCCCTGCCATCGGGACCAGGACCATTTAACGGGTAAAACCAGCCCCGGCCAGATCAAATCCCATCTCGCTGCAGAAGGGAACTCTTGCTTGACGAGCTTTGCTGCCTACAAAACAAGGGAGAAGTGACAGACACAGCCTGGGAGGAGGCAGCACAACGATGAGTCAGAGACGCCAAGATGAGTGATGCTCGGCTGCTTGACCAAAAGGGAGAGATCACTGTTTGGAGCGATCGAGCTTGGTTTAGCTGTTTCTGCAAGTCCTCTACCTAAAAAATCAGGTTGGAGAAAACAGAGGTAGCTGCGGGAGCCGAGACGGAGCTTCCCGCCCCACCACCACGTCTGGCTGGCTTCCTCGGAGAGCGGGAGAGCGCCTGGTCATCTCCAGATCTCATTAACATGCAGATTTGGGCTGCTGCCTGCTGTTATGAATGAGCCTGATAACAGCCGTCTGACATACGCGCCGTGTTTCCATGAGTCACAGTTGTACAGTGCTTCTGAGAATACTGCTCCATCATATTTATCCGGCGAGGAAACTCTGCTGCAAGCCCGCGCGGCTGTGGGTGGCTTATTAAGAAACAAAGCGAGAACACAGAGAATCAATATTAATACCGAATATAAACACAAGGGGGATTGAGGCAGTAATTCTTTATGGCTTTGCTTCTTGCTTTCCCTCCAAATGCGCAGAACAACTGAGGTTGAGGGAAATTAAACTATCCACATTAATTAGGTGTAATCTTCCGTACTGGCTAACAGCGCAAAGGGCTTGAAGGGAAGAGCTGGTTGGCCGCAGGCTCCAAAGGGAACGGTCCCAGAAGTGAACACGTTCCTTGATCCTGAGGAAGAATTCAGCCTGGTTTCTTGGATTTAACGAGCGGATAAAGATGAGAAAACCTGCCTGGGAGCTGCCAGGAGACCGAGGGACGAGGAGAGCCCATGGCTCAGGAGCTGGATCCAGCCTTCAGCCGTGCGATCCTTCCCGCAGCAACGCTACCTTGTGCGTTAACGTGAGGTCTGCCGGCTACGTTCATCCTTAACCAAGGAAGAAGTTGCTGGTCGGAACAACGCGAAATCCCCCTGAACATAAGCCTCCCATTCATTTCCGACACTCATAACCTTCGTTTTTCCAAGCCTGATGGAGAAATTTCTAGTAACCGGCCACACTAACGCTCATTACGTCTCATCGCTCTCCCTATTTAGCACTTCAACAGCAAAGAGGGACCCAGAGAAAGCCTTCCAGAGCAAGGCGCTCCGTACACTGTCCGTGAGCAGAGGCCGGCCGGCTTGTGGAAGTATGCCAGCCCAAACTCGGAGAGACGCTAGTGCAGCGGCACAGCTGCTGACCCAGGCACCACCAGACCTCGCCCAAGGGTCCCTGGCACAGATCCTCCTTTCGGTTCCTTCAGCCCAATTTTCCCCTGTGCCTGTGGTTCTTTGGGTTCCCAGACAGAAGACCTGGAGGGGTGTAGGACAGCGTGGCTTCCAAGATCTAAATGCTTTTAATTTTGTATAACTGTTTGACTTATTTTCTACCCCCATTCACGTCCTGACGGCTGGACCAAAGCAGCGGGTTTGCCTGCAGCCCCGTGAAACGTGAGCTCTTTAGCACAGATAATCCGAGGAGCGTCACCCACTTCCTTACACACGTGGGAGCACCCACCACACAGCAGCGCCCGGCTATCCGCTGCTTCTCCGTACAGCGTTCAGGAGTTCTGCCAGTGCTGGATGTCATGCTCCTCTAACCATTGCCATTACCCCATTTTCCTTCCTCCCTACTCAACCGATGTGACTGACTTTAACCAATTTGAGGAATGTGGCAACAAGACGTAAACACTGGGGAAGAGGCAGCGAGAAGACCCGCACTGGAAGATTTACAGTCCAAGACGGGGAGGCTGAGATCTTCTGGAAGGGTGACCTGCTCCGACGAGACAGCCTCCAAAAAGCCAGTATCTTCTCCAGTTGATGATTCTGACGTGGCTCCTGCCCCTCCATCTTCCACATGGCGCACGCTGTCCCTCTGTATTTCTGAAGTCCCCACGTACAACCCCTCCTTACGTTCATTCCTCCAGGAAAAAGTGCTTCACTCTTCACCACACCAGGTCACCACCACACCTCAACAGGCAGCACGTTATGGCCACACACACCCGGGCCTCTACGCCTCCCGCTCTTGGACTATCAGTCATTTCAGGAATCAGCTAGCGGTTATCCTTGCTGGCAGTCAAATCCTCTACCGGAGCTCTCTTTCTCCCTCGTTTCCCACAAGGAAAGCCTTGACCCCATCACCCTACAGGTGGCTGTTAGGGTGATGAAGCGAGTGTCTCTCTTCCAAGAGAGAACACAGAACTCTCTGGGGATAAGGGACACAGAGTTACCCTAAAAGCTCTTCATTTCTCTGCTTATCGCACAGCCTCTGCTCCGAACTGCCTTGGAGCCCCAGTCCACCCTGTTTTCCCTCTGCAGTTACACACAACTGTGACAATTCACGGTTTATCTTCCTTGTACCTCACACCACCCTCTCTCGCGCGTCCATTTTCTACGCTTCACACCAAAAGAGCGCATTTCCTCAGCAGCGTAGTTACGATGTTTTAATGCATAAAGCCATCAGCTGACCGAGGCACTTGAAAAAGGCCACCTCCCAAGTTCGTGCCGCAAGGAAAACCAAGCCCCAGCAGCAGTCGAAGAGAGCGTGTAGCAGAGAACGTGCTCTACAGCATTATAAACACCTGTCTGCTGCTTCTAATCGTCTTTGAGCCAAAAGGCTGGAGAACCAAACAACACCAGCGACTGCTCCGCAACACCAGTGACACCAGGTCTCTGCTCAGCTTTCCTGGCACGGCGTAACGCGCCAGGTCGCTGAACAGCAGAGAACACGTGTCTCGAATCGCTCCGCGAAGCCTGAGCGAGACAAGCGCACAGCTCGGCCCTACCGCACCGCCGGCTCTTCGCTGCCTTTACGTTGTTATACCGAGACGTTGGGCCCTGGGAGAGAGTTTGAATGAATTTAAAGCTGCATTAGAAAAGTCTATCACAACAGCCTGCCCTCTCTCAACCAGCGAGCTGTGCGGAGCAGGGGGGACAGCAGGCAGGGGACAGCAGGGAGGGGGACAAGTGACAAACAGGGTGTTCGGCGGACGGCGCTGCCCTCTCCCGGGTGTAGCCCACCGTGCTCAGCTGAATGTCACACTCCTGCCCTGCCAATGCTGAATTTGGGCCTCGCCCCTTGCAGGTGGCAAGAGCAAGAGCCATTAACGTAACCCTGTTCGCGCCTCCTCTGCCAGCTCTGCAGCAGCCGCGGAGCTCCTGGGCTTGTTGTAAAGCAGAGCCCGAAGCTGCCTGCAGCAGGGAGAGAATCACAGAACGGTTCAGGTTGGAAGGGACTTTAAAAATCATCTAGTTCCAACCCCCCTGCCATGGGCAGGGATACCTTCCGCTAGACTTTCCAACCTGTCCGTAGTTTTCACCGTACCGTGCCCGGCAGCGAAGGCAGGTATCGGGCACAGGTAGGCAGGGAGCTCGGCGGGGGGAGGCAGCTCCCCTGGGAGAAGGAGTGGAAGGTACGAGCACAGGAACAAAGGGAGAGGCCGTGGACGCGCAGCGCCTGTGTACAGCCACCAGCCCTTCCCGAATTGAGGCGAGGGGGGGGACGCACAGAGCATCCCTCTTGCTGCTCTGCCTGACCAGGCTCACAAATCACCCAGACATCCCTAAGCAGCAGCTTCCTGCAATTACAAGCAGCAGAACACATGTGCCAATTAGCCGCGCACCAATATCCTCTTCGGCCCTTGATCTAGGCCAGATCTCAGCCCCGGGGTGCAGCAGAGCCAGGCTGCTTCCTCTGAGGGGACGGGAAGGAGCATCCCCCAGCCACAGGCCAGGAGGGCTCTCCTCCTGTGCCGCAGCGACGGCAGCTCCCAGGGCCGAGCTCCCTGGATGCCTGTACCGGTGGGGGGAGACCTCCGCCAGAGAGAAACACAGGAGAGCAGCGATGTCTGTTCCCGTCCCATGCCAGCTGGAAAAATCTTAATTACAGAATCACAGAATGGTGGGGGTTGGAAGGGCCCTCTGGAGCTCCGCCAGTGCCACCCCCCACCAGAGCAGGGGCACCTCCAGCAGTGGCACAGAACGGCGTCCAGGCGGGTTTGGAATGGCTCCAGAGTGGGAGACTCCCCCACCTCTCTGGGCAGCCTGTGCCAGGGCTCTGCCACCCTCGCAGGAAAGGAGTCCCTCCTCAGGTTTAGATGGAACTTCTGATGGTCAAGTTGGTGCCCATTACCTCTTGTCCTGTCACTGGGCACCACTGAAACAAGACTGTTCCCATCCCCCTGGCACCCTCCCTTGAAGGGAGCATTGATAATATCCCCCCTCAGTCTTCTTTTCTCCAGACTAAAAAGCCCCAAGTCCCTCTGCCTTTCCTCATAAGAAAGATGCTCCAGTCCCCTCATCATCTTTGTAGCTCTAAATTCTGTACTGGTTGAGAGCAGCGCTTGGGCTTGGGAGACCTCATCACCACTGGGTTACTGAGCGAGACCAGGCAGGATGGCCGAGCTCTGCCGGGCGAGCAGCTCCGCCTGGCCCTCAGACACTTCTCTTCACCCTGTGTTTCCATCAGGAGGCTTGTTTTCCCCCCACAGCTCCACACCAAGTCCCTGGCGCTCGCTGGAGATGAGGTCAGAGCTGGCCTGCCAGCAGATGTATTTCATTAATGCAGCACTGCTGCCCACAAACCATCCCGGGAACTGCTTGAGCCCACCCAAGTCCCCCCCAGAGCTACAGCCGCAGGAGGACTGGGTGGGCAGAGAGCAAACGTGCCTCTTGGGGACCTGTCACACGCTGGGCCTGAGAACCATGCTTGTTTGTTAACGCCCCAGGGAATTTAACGCGGCTAGACAGTTCCCAAACGATGCCATGGCACAACGCCAACAGAGGAAGGCAGGGCCAACGGCAATAAGAGCGCTGGAGGCCCATTGTCTCTGGGACAGGAGCACAGGGACAGCTCTGGGGATGCTCTGCTCCCCAATAAGCACGTGCTCAGTCACCCAGCCAGCCACTTCCCCGACAGATCGGGCAGACCTGAACTTTCTCCTGTGCTCCTTGAAGGACACAAGCCCCTGTCCGGACTGGAGAGATGCTGGCTCGGGCTGAGGAGCCTGGAAGGGCTGTTTGTTCAGAGAGAGACCCCCACAAACGAGCCTCTGCGGCTTCTGGCATGGAGGGGTTCATCCACACCACGCTGCACTGCCCGGCCTCGCGCTTTCATAGAATCACAGAATGGTTTGGGTGGGAAGGGACCTTAAAGACCACCCAGTGCCACCCCCTGCCCTGGGCAGGGACACCTCCCCCCAGCCCAGGGTGCTCCAAGCCCCGTCCAACCTGGCCTTGGACACCTCCAGGGATGGGGCAGCCACAGCTTCTCGGGGCGACCTGCGCCAGGGGCTCACCACCCGCACAGGCAACAATTTCTTCCCAAGATCTCATCCCAATCTCCCCCTCTTCCAGTGTCAAACTCTTCCCCCTCGTCCCATGGCTCCCCTCCCTGACCCAGAGTCCCTCCCCAGCTCTCCTGGAGCCCCTTTAGGCACTGGAAGGGGCTCTGAGGTCTCCCCGGAGCCTTCTCTTCTCCAGGCTGAACCCCCCCAACTCTCCCAGCCTGTCCTCCCAGCAGAGGGGTTCCAGCCCTCCCAGCATCTCCGGGGCCTCCTCTGGCCCCGCTCCAACAGGTCTACATCTTTCCTATGCTGGGGGCTCCAGAGCTGGACGCAGTACTCTGGAGAGGACGTTTTTTTCCCTCTCAGCACAGGGATCTGCCATCCACCTTCCATTTCACAGGTGACTCTGCTCACCGTCCCTTCCAACCCGCTCTGGAGCTGAGGCGATGAGGCGAGCACCCCACGCGTTGTGGGAGCAGCCAGCCCCCACTGCTCTGTCCCAGGAGCTGTGCCTTGGGATGCGTACCCAAACGAGAACAAGAATCGCAGCGGGTAACGGGGGTGAGCCCACCCTTCCCCAAGGGCTGACAGAGCTCTCCTGCCTTCCCACCCCTCAGCACCACCGTTCTCTCACACCTCTCTCGAATCTGCTCACCTGTTGACTTCCGAAACGTTGTTGATCCTCGCAGCTTCCAGCAGAGCATCTTCTGAAAACAAGAGAAAGAAGAGAAAGCGAGTTAGCGGCAAAACACAACCCGCACCATAATAACCCGGAGGTAGCACAGGCCGCTGCAGCAGAGAAGGCAGGGCCTGTGCTTACAGCTCTTATCAACCACCACAGGCCAGGAAGGAGCAGGTTACTCCAAAATCCTCCTCTTGCTGACCTACCACAGCCTGCCCGCAAAGCCCCGGTGCTGGACTCCGGGGAAGGCAGGACTGAGCAGCAGTTGTCCAAGCGCGGCCACAAGCACAGCCGTGGGAAGCCGTGCGCAAGCCGAATGCCCGGCCTGGCCGCACAAGTCCCTTCCTCGCCTCTCCCGGCCCAAAGGCGGACGTTCAACCAGCTGAAACCGCAGCTCCCTGCGTGCCGCGTGGCAGCAGGAGAGATCCCCAGGGCAGCACCTCCGGGGACACGGCCAGGGACGTGAATCGCTCCTCCCTGGGAAACCAGTCTCTCCCAGCCTGCCAGAGATCACCCACGTCTGCAGGAAAATACCTTTGCTCACAACTTGCGGGCACTGCCAAAAAGCTGCAGCGGAGGAGAAGGGTCCTGCTGGAGCACCCGGGGCTGGGGGCGAGCCGGCAGCGGTGCCAGCGAGGAATAAACTGGGTCCACAACTGGAGAAACAAAGTCCTCTCCTGTGTCTGGCAAGGCTAACCCTGCGAACGGCGGGCTCCGGGGTGCAGCCGGCATGGCAGGGCAGCTGGCACTGTCACCCCCAGCAGCCACAGCCTCGGCCAGAGGTTTCCAGACACCATCACAAGGCCAACGAGCTCCTACCGCAGGCTCAGAATGACATCTCCTGGATGGAGAGGGTAAGGACAGCACCCCGCCTCCCGCTCTTCAGAGATGCACGGAGCTGCTGGAGCAGGAGTTGTTCAAAACCAGCGCAGCCAGCAAGGCTGTACTGAGGCATTTAGGGGACAATTTGGAGCATCTGAGGACAATTCTCCCCAATTCTTACCAGCCTTCAGTTGCTTCCTGCTCCCTCCCCAACGTTTTGTGCCTCCTTTCTCCAACTTACTTGTGCCCACGGCTCAGCCTTCTGCCTCGTGTCTTGAACCTGCCTTCCCGGAGGGCTCTGTCCCGTGTCCCCATCCCCTCAAGGGTCCCTCTCTCGGGGCGCAAACACCCAGCAGCGATTACAGCTCAGCCCAGCAGCCAGCTTTCTGCAGAGGTTTGAGCTGCACCGCAAACCTCAACGTTTCCTCCGCTGCCCCGAAGGGAACAGCGCTCAGCGTGCTGCAGGGAGCTAGTGTGGCTGACGGATGTTTGATGCATCCAAAAAAAGAGCTTGTGGTCTTACCAGGAAAGCTGAGAGCCATGGGCACTGCGGGTTTACCTGGGCAACGTGCTGTGTCAAGGACACTTCACCAGGCTGAGCGTGTCAGAAGGGAGCAGCGGGTGCGTTTACGTGTCCCCCACGGGGGGATGACGTCTGCTCGCTGGCCCCAGTACCGCAGCAGAGCACCAGCAGCACGGGCCACCCGGCCCTGCCCGAGACACAGGGTACACCCCAGGCAGTTGGGGACCGTTGGTGTCAAAGTTAACGAGAGTGCAGCCACCGCAGCCTGGACTCAGGGCCAGCACAGTGTCCTCCTCCCAGCCACAGAATCACGGAAGGGTTTGGGTGGGAAAGGACCTTAAAGACCACCCAGTGCCACCCCCTGCCCTGGGCAGGGACACCTCCCCCCAGCCCAGGGTGCTCCAAGCCCCGTCCAACCTGGCCTTGAACACCTCCAGGGATGGGGCAGCCACAGCTGCTCGGGGCAACCTGGGACAGGGGCTCACCACCCGCACAGGCAACAATTTCTTCATCACATCTCATCTCAATCTCCCCTCTTCCAGTGTCAAACTCTTCCCCCTCGTCCCATGGCTCCCCTCCCTGATCCAGAGTCCCTCCCCAGCTCTCCTGGAGCCCCTTTAGGCACTGGAAGGGGCTCTGAGGTCTGTAATTACACAAGACCTGCAATAATGATGGTGAAACCTCCAGGGTAACCAACCCGGCAGCCCAGCGCAGCAGTCTGTGTGTTACTCACAGGGAAGCCAAGCTCTGACGTGCCTGTAACCACCCAGTAAGTGTCCTGCTCTGAAGTCACAGCCCCTCCTGCCCCAGCCCTGTGTCACACCGGCAGGTGAGCTCACTGCCAACAAGCCCGAACCCGTGAGCAGCGAGCGCCGGTTCATGGCGAAGGCACCGCAGCGAGCAGGGCTGGTCCCCCTGTGCACACACCGCCCCCTCTCTGACCGAGCCTGGCTCCCGACCTTGTCCAGCTGAAGGGCTGGGTTGATGCCCCGCGCGCCTGGCACACCGCAGAGCGGCAAACAGCTCTGCTCCAACACCACCTCGTCCAGTAACGCTCCATCTCCCGTCCTGTGGCAGGAAAGCGGGGTGATAACAACCCGGGGCGGAGAGGCCACGCGTAACACTGCACCCCGAGTATCCCCAAACACAAACCCCTGCCGAGAACGGGACCGGCTGTGGCGCAAACCTACAGTTACACATCAACCGAAAAGCATGCAACTTGCCCCAGCTCATCACTGGGACTGTCCCCGTCAGCTCACACACACACACACGTCAGCGTTTTCTAACGCTGCGGCAACAAGGGCTTGTGGCCACCCACCAACTGCTTCCTTCCCATGGCAGGGTGGTCATAAACCACCCCATGAGAAGCCCTGGGTAGTCACTCATCCCTTCCCAACTCCCCGACCTCTGTGCTCACCCAAAACACCCGACGGTTAAAGCAGGGGAGTGGGGAGAGCCGGCCCCGGGGAGAGCATCACCCTGACATCCCCAGCCCTGCGCGGCGTGGCTCCTGACCCGCCGGGGCTCGGAGCCAGCTCCTCTCCCAGCACAGCCCCTCCGCAGACGGGCTGAGGTGCCGCTGACTCTTTTTTTGGTGGCAAACGCGGGGCTTTTTATCTTCACGCTAAAGAAGAGTTTGGGTGTCCATCACGGACCAGCACACCGCTGGGCTAGGGGAAAAAAAAGGGTAACACTTCCCCCAGAGAGTTTCCCAGGCCAAGTCCCAAGGGAGGGACCCCCGCGCCCCCCTCCCCGAGGGGCACAAGCTCCC
>VZSZ01010452.1:0-96362 GCA_013398815.1 Ibidorhyncha struthersii
CTGGTGTGCGCACAGTTCTTCGGGGCCATGGTTCTCTGCCGAGTACATACCATGGCTTACCTGACCGAGATGGTGGAGATGCAGCGCCCTTCCTCGTAACCTGGCAGGCCCTCTTGGCCCGGTCAGTCCCCCCACTCAGGGGGTCCGCCCTTCTGCGGTGCTCCCGGCTGCCGCCCTCTGGCCACCCGCTCTACGGGGGCTCGGACTCACCTGCACTGGAGCTGGTCTCCTCAGCGAGTGACCGTTAGATGACCCTGATTAAGCACAAGGGTTAGACTAGATGATCCAGAGATCAATTCCAACATAATTGTTTCTTTGATTTTTTTTTTTTTGTGTGTTTCTGTCGTGTTTTGGGGTGTGGCTTTGTGGTTTTTCTTTTCTTCTTTCTGACATCACTGAAACATGAATTCTGTATGAGATGTGCAGCCTTCTCTTTCACAAACACGTTTAGCATTAAAACTGTAGAAAAGCCTAAAAAGGCAGAATAACCTTTTACTAAAAACTGATATAATGTCAATGTATTTTTGGTTTATGGCCTTGTGCTATTTAGTCTAATCAAATGGAAAAAAAAGATAATTTCTCTACAATGTATTTGAATATCAATCATCAGTAAGATCTGTAAGCTCAGAGACCCACTTGGAGGTGACAAAATAGTTATATGAGTAACATAAGGTCACTTTTTTTTAATTACTGCGTTAATTTTAGTTTTCATCGCAAAGGAATGGTACCATTAGCTAAAGTAGCACTTAGGACCAATAACAATTCTTCTGGATTTCTGTACTTGGATCTCAGCTCTGACTTGTAATTTTGTCTGCAGTGTTCCGTTGAACCAAGAGGGAAAGTCACTTCTCTGTGTCTAGTTGCATGACAGTTCTGATATGGGTGAACTTATTAACAGTACCAACTGACGAGGGAATATTAGGCCTTTTTTTTTTTTTTTTTTTTTTTTTTTTTTTNCTGTCTTTTCCTCCATTTTCCCAATTGAGTCCTACTTTCTCTTACCTTCTTTATTTCTGTGGGTCACCGTCTTTTCCTCTTACTGCAGCATCCTCTGTTATGGTCAGGCTTTCACTGAGCACATGGGATAAATCTAAAATCAGAGGAAAACTTGTAATTGATCCCTGACGTGGCTCTAAAAAGGGAGCTTGAAGAGCAGAGGTTTGCTCATTCTCTGTGGTTAGTTAACAGCTCTTACTTCCTGGGTTTTTTTTTTTCCCCTGATGTCTGTGACAAATTTTTGGGTGAATGCCTTTAATTAAGGCTTGCTGTGGGAAGACCTGGAACATCATCTCTGCTGGATGCAGTGGTAACTCTTGCTCTGAACATATAAAACTAATTATTGCTATTCATTTTTAAATTATAATTTCTCTTACTCCTGAAATAAATAATATTTGCTTAAAGCATACTTGCTTATGACCAGATAGTTGTGAAAAGACACTTGAAAGTTTTCACAGTTTCAGCAAGAACTCTATAAAAAAAGTTATGACTTTTCTACTACATAATTGAATGTGTACTTACTTAAATTTAGAAGTGTCTAAGTGCAATATGGCATCCAAGTGGGCATCATAGGAGTGCTCCTTGAGTTCACGTATGAATTTTACAAGCTAAATTATATTTCAAGCTGCTACATGAATGTACAACTATACACTGGTTTGTTTTTCAGTTGACTGATCTGTATATCTCTGTCTCACTACAGACAATCACAGCAAAAGTTTTCAAACACCCTGGATTGAAATTAACTTTGGCACAGGCAAATATGGCACTCAAACAGGGAGCTCTTCATTACTGGTTAATTTTGATTGCAAACCAATGCATATGAAAGCAGGAGGGGTTTGAACTTTGAGAGAAAACTGAATCTTGGTATTTTATCAAGCTATGTTGTATTGGCAAGTGATTTACTTGTTAAAAAAAATTGAAAAGGGATTGCTGCATGAATGTTGTTATAGAATAAATCATTTTTATTGAAAAAAAAGACTACTCCATTTTCTCTATTTACACAAGAAAACATATAATGTCTTGTTGAAAATTGGCCAAATACATTCCCAGACACAGTTTCGTTGGCCAAATCTTTTGAAGGATTTCTCTATGGATTTTTTTGGCAGGAGGAGTGATTTTAATGGAAAAGTATAAGATGTACCAGATGCAGTTTTCTGCATTGCCATAAATGGTTAACAGATTATTGGAGACTCTTGTAAATGTCTGGTTTACACAGTCGATGCTGAATTTTGGCTCAGGTTGCTTTTGTTATTCGGTCTTTTCATATACATGAAGTACGTGTTTCAAGTTCTTTACAACTGTAAGATTCTATTTTAGAAGGAAATATTCCATTTAAAAAATGTTTAGTGATAGAGTAGGATGGAATGTAGCTGTCTAGCTGTCGTTAAAAGCTGGTCTTCTTTGATATAAAATCTTTTTGCCAGTTAAACAAAGAAAACAACAGTAACATTTCATTTAAATTATTAATACATTTGTTTTAAAATTCATCATGTGAATGAAAATTGAAAAGGAAATCGGGGATTGTCTTACTTTGTAGAGCAATAGCAACAGCATGAGATTTACTTAAAACTTGTTTTCAGATGCTGTTTGTTTATCTTTTTGTGGCTGACCCAAATAACAACTCAACTTCCATGTATGCTACTAAAACTGTTATAGTTCCATAATTACATTGCAAATGTTTTCCTTCAAATATTGGGGTCTTATTTAACCAAATTTACGAAGTAACATAATTTTAAGTAAGTTTAAACCTTGAAACCGTGGATTAATTCTTCTGTGCCTCGCCCTGGTGTTTTGAGAGCGGCGTGCAGTCACATTATTGGAATGGATTTCAGTGCATATGGATGTAGTTGTTACAAGATATATTGTTGTATAATATATATAATTTTGTTTGGTTTTTAACTTGTTTTGAATAAGGAGCTTAATCCTTATGTTGCTTGAGTAAGAACTTTCTCAGCATGACACTATAGTTAGTTTGTTCTACCCTGTACTCACTTCACAAATATGAATTTCAGAAAAATGTTTATATAAAGATGTGGAGTATTTGAACAGGACACATTAGGTTGTATCCATTTCACAGCCTAGCTCTTTCATGTGTATAGACCTAAATTCTGTGCCGGTTCTCATGAAGTTACTGGTGTTAATTGAGAACCGTGTTGTATCACCATAGTTGTGGCATGCATTTATTAATGATTGGAAGTCATGTGGAAACTAGAGTGGAATGTTTTTCATGCATCCTGGATGATTTGAAGGGTATAAAAATTTATAAAAGTCACTTTTCTTCTAGAGATGTTGAGGCTTTTTAGAAATTAACTACAAGATAGATACAAGAAAAATGTATCTTTTGTGGGTTTTGTTTTTTAAATGGAGTGGTTTTAATTAGCATGAGCTGAAGAAGCTTATAAATGGTAGTGAAATTAATTTGATCGGTAGTTTTTTTGTAGGATTTGAAGATAAGTATTCAACCTTACAGAGAGAGAGGAGAAAAACATCATCATTTCTGCTTATATAGCTGTAGGGTAGAGCTGGCCTTCACGTGGACAGTCCATATTATAATGTATTTGTCAAGACTTTGTGTGTGGTTAAGACTTGCTTGTACTTTTATTAGGAAAAATGTAACTTCAAAGGTAGTATCTTGCAGAACTCCAGTCTGGTGAAAAATTGTATTTTTGCTGTCTGGAGGTGAAGCCATTTGTATTTTGTCTTCTAACAGTTCTTTGTACCTTGAGATTATTTGTTTTCTTGTCTGAGAGGTGTTCTTAAATCCAGCGTTTGTGGATTTAAGTGAGATAAGTTTTTCTAGCACTTTTTACTACATGTTTTCTGTACGAACTTGTGTAGACCTGAACATCACATACACTAGAAACAGGATAAAAGTATCTGAGTTTTTCTAAAGAGAAAACTTTGTGCCTTGTTTCCTCATAGTCAGAATATTGTAAAATATTTATGGCAAGTAAAACTTCTAGGAGAATTTTTTTTTCTTTATTATGAGCTTTCTTTTTGTGAGTTTTGTGGGATGTCAGAGGAAGCCTGAGTTTACAGAATACCCCCAATTACCCCAATCACTCTGTGTCAGTAACTGGTCTAACAAGTCAGTTGTGTTAGTGGAATTTTAGAGTTGTAGAGAAGTTGATGCTGTGAAATTATTGGGCAACAGTGAATATCACACTATCATACTACAGCTTATTTGGGCTATTACATTTGTATCTCCCTCATTAAACACTCTGATGTTGTGAGGCTCGAGTATGTAGATAGTAGACGAATCATTGATTAAGAGCAGGAGTTTCAGAAAGCTGAAAAATTATAGCAGTAGTGAATGCAAATTCTTAACTCCTCTCTTCTAATAGTTCCTGTTTCGGGTTTGTGGAGAGGAAAAATAGGGTCCTTTGTGTAGGCCAAGAACGTCATTATCGGTGTTGTGATATCCTGGATGAACCGATTTCACTGCAGCCTCTACAGAACAGTATCAGAACTTGGAGCCTGCATGCAAAAAAAGGCAGAAAATCTGTGTAGTGACTCCTAGCACGCTCCTAGGCAGCCTTATATTAATTAACTTACAATACTGGCCTATTCACTTAATTTGGAGGCCATGGTGCCCAACTGAAAGTGTTTGCCGGTTTCCTCTTGGTTTTGTCTTTGGTTCATGGTAGCTGTGGCATTTCATCTCTGCCATTTTTAGCTGAATGTTTGTATTCCCAAAAGAAGGGGGAATCTCACATAAATCTCTGCAGAGCCTTTCTTGCCAGAATACTGAATCGTGAAGCACAGCACTGGTTCTGGGGTGCACTGGTGTGTCCCAGCACGCTGTTTCGAGAGCTCGCGTTGGTTATCAGGAGCAGGAAAGGTCCTAACAGAAGGGACCCACAAGAAATTACTGATGTTGCTCTGCCAGCCGGTAATGCTCCTGGGAGACTGGAGAACTTAGTACTCCAAGGCTTTAGCGACCTGATAGTAGAGTATGCAGAATAACTGGGTTTAGGAAATATTTGAGGTTAAGTACTGAGATCAGAAGACCTGATGTCTACATGCCATTTGGTCAGATTATGAAAAAGATTTGCCACCGCAGGACTATAGACCTTGATTAAGAGTTTCTTTCCAGTTCTGTATTATCCAGGTGGAACAGAGCAGTCCATCAGACCTTCTGCAATTGATTTATTTCTGTGTTCCTGTACTTTAGCATTGAGTATTGGTCTGGAAATTTTAGCTTATGATTTCAAATAATAACCACTTAAGTTGTCAGTTTTTAAATAAAAAAAAAATCAAGCTGATTTTGGTTTGTTTTTTTTTTTTAAAGCAACATAACAATATTAATATATTTTTATTTTAAAATATGTGTATTAATAATAAGTTTTGCAACAAAGTTTTGAAGCTTCAGTTTTTGTTTATTTGCTGTGACCTGACATTTTGTAGGTGAGATCAGAAGAGAAATGTTAGAAGATGTACAAAATAAGCTAATGAATCTTATGAACAGCACAGAAGGAAAAGTGGACAAGTAAGTCTTTGCTGAAGGACTTGGTATATATTTTGGGTTTTATTTATTCCTCACAACGTACAGATACGTTGCTAACACAGTTGCAAGACTAATGCAGAACTGGGCTTCTGTATATGATCTTGTAATTATCCTTTGATTATTTTGACTATTATTTTGATTAATTTGTCAATTGCTTGGTGGTTGTAAATAGTGATTTTTGATTAGTGAAACCAATGTGTATGTGAATTTGGATTACTGATGTGTTTCTTAACTAGAAGTGCACTTTGATAGCATGAGCTCTGCAAATGGAGATGAAAGTTCTTAATGAATGTCTGTTATAATGTCTAAGGTGTGAACAGCAAGCCGTTTCATGTAGCTAGCATTACCTGCATGTTGTGTAAATCTCTTGTCCTCAGTCTCTATTTTTTTTTTTCCATCTCTTTACCCATTAGAACTGAAACGGGGATAGGCAAATGGGTTCCCCTGTCCCCTTCCTTTCATCTTGATTTGGGACTGCACATAAGTATCTGTTTAAATGCTCTCCTGAGTCAAGATCTTAGAATAAATGTTTTCCCCGATTATAGTACTTACATCAAAACTCGCTCACGTACAGTTCAGTTTCACTGTACAATGTATCTAATACTGTCCAAACTGACACTTACTGTATAAGAGATGTTATAACTTGTACGGGAAGGAAATTGGTGAGGTACCCTTTTAGTTCCTTGTATTAGATTTGTTTATTTGGATTATTGTAAATTAGGCAAGAGTAAGAGGAATAAATGCATCACTGTTACAGTATCAACTGTTACCTAAGAGCAGATTGTCTAACAAGCTGCCTTTGTTCTGCAGGCTCCTGATGAGAAATCTCTTTGTTGGACATTTTCATACTCCAAAAAATAAACGCCCTGAAGTGTTAAGGTTAATGGGAAGTATCTTGGGAGTAAAAAAGGAAGAACTTGATCAGGTAATACCTTGCAGAAAACTAGACTTCCTTTTCTATTTGCAGTATCCTTACCTGAAAACAGAATGACTTGCTGCTAAACTAAATGCAAGTGTCTCTGCGCTTCTTGGGGGGGGAAGTATGTTTTTTGTTCTCTCATCTGAATTAATTTTTTATGTGGGACATGCTGATCTTAATGGAATCTTTTGATAACATGATTTTAATAGAATAGATCTCATTTTGCTGTGGAATGCTAATGCAGAAAGGAAGGCATTTAACTTTGTGCTGTTGTGTGTAATAGCTGTAATATGTCAGTTACAGAAAAGGAAGCCAGTTCTATATGTACTGCTAGGTATCGTGAAGAATATGGGGCTTATCTTTTTAAATAAAGAGCAAGGTTTTTAGACTGCCAGACTTTGGGAGGCGGAGAGTAAGGTTTTGACAGTAATTCAAGTTTTTATTTATCTGTAGGATTCCCTCATAGTTATGGTGAATAACTACAATGAGCACAATGTTGCGGTTTCTTTTATCTGCTGCTTTATTTTTTGTCTTCCTAACTTTTTTTTTAATACTTTCTAGTTATTATCTGAAGACCAAAGAGGAGTTACGAGATGGGTGACTGGCTGGCTTGGTGGAGGAGCTGGGTCAAAGAGTGTCCCTAGTACACCTTTGAGGCCAACTCATCAGAACATTTTTAATAGTGTAAGAATTAATTGTGCATTCTCTATGTTTGAGGGGAAAAATAGGGCAGTTGCATATTAGTGGTGACGTTTGTCAGTATATTGAGCTTCATTTACCGATGCTACTGTCTCTTGCATTATTTGTTTGTTTTGTGCAACTGCTTTGGAATAAGTTGTTTTTTCTGCACTAAATAAATATGTAGGCATTGATGAAAATTATGCAATACTAAGTGTTGGGCTAATAGAGAAATCCAGTTACTGTTCTACTGGTTCCTGGAGTCACTGACTTCTTACGGTACAGACTTTTATCTTGCGAACTGACAGTGCTGGAGGCTAAATACATGTGAAAGTCTGGAATTCTGTAATACTCAACAGTATAGAAGACCATGACATAGTATTTTGATGACTGTTACCCTATGTCCTTTAAATTTCATTTGGAAAGCTTTCTCAGCTAGTGCCTCTTATGTACAGCATATAAAGTTGGTATTTTAAGCTTTCAAATACTGTAAAGCAACAGTTCTCATAGTATGGTCCATGGGAGCAGTTAATTTGTGGAACTTCCCATTTTGCAGACCAGTAGATAATGCACTCAAAGACAGAGCACTGAGGCATTGGGGTTTCTGGATTCACTTCGGTTTTTTTGCTTGTTGAGCTAGAAAAGCACGTTGGGAATGGATTCCTGTAAATTACCTTGAAGCGTAGGGATTGTTTTTTTCCCACTAAAATAATGCAGGCACTTAGGCTGCCAGAGGATTGTGGTCTGATTAACTACAAATGTGAAAGAGGAAAATTAATGCTTTTGTATGTATAGTACAGGCTTTACTAAGCAAAATTTTATCTTGTGATGCTACTGACACCTTAATCGTTCCATGCTGCTTTTATTCAAGACTTTTTGTCAAATAAAGCAAGCAGTGGGTTTTAAAAGAAATGTTTAAGTTTTATATGTTTCTGGAGGAGTGATTTGATTGAGGCTGGACACAGGAAATACTGTGATGTCAGCAGCAGTATGGGATTCTTGAAACAATTGGCTTAAATCAGTAATGGAACCATGGTGGAATTGTGTGTTATCTTTAGGGTTTATCAATTTCACATAAATACCACTCACTGAGACAACAAAAAACTGTGTATTTTGAAAATAAATTTCATTGTCACTCACTAAGGACTACTTAGTACTAAGTACTTACTCCTATATAGCAGTAAAAAATTATTTGGCGGCTCTTGACAGCTTTTTGTATTATGTATGTATGTATTTTTACCTTACTTTTCAACAGAGCATCAGTAAAATATAGTAACTGGTAACCTCTTGTAGTCTTTTTCAGAATTGTTTGTGAAATTCCTCGAAACAGAATCTTGCCCAAGCCTTCCTCCACCCAAGCTCTCTGTTCATGATATGAAACCTTTGGGAGCGGCAGGAGCCAGTAGAACTAGCACTGTTCCATCCAACAGTCAAATGCAAGGTAACATGAGAAGGAAAATTTGAATCTTTACACAGAACATAAATGACTAAAGGTAGAATTTTCAAGGGAATATCAGTGATCCGGTGCTTCCTCACTTGTGTGCTATGAATTTGATTTCTTCACCCCCTCCAATTTCCTACTTTCTCTTCTCTTTTTCTTTTTTTTTTTTCTTCTTCCCTCACGCTTCCTTCCCACTGCTTCTGTACCCCACTTCCTAAAATCTCAATGCGGAAGATTAGAGGGAACAAATTCCCTTTGAAATGGAACAGCTTTAACAGCACCTGTTGGAGCCAAACAGATGCTGTGCAGACATCTCCGTATGGTATATCTCCTTGTCTGGAAGAAGTAAATTATCGGTTGCTTTTATCCATTCAGGAGCTAAACTGCTGGCTTGTAAAACTAAACACCCATTATATATATATATATATATATATATATCTCCCCTTAATTGTTTAGGTGCTTTAAGTTTTTTGTTCCTAGAAATAAACCATATGGTAGCACTTTTTAACTGCTGGACACAAACGTCTCTATAATATCTACATGGAAGTGTGTTTATGAGAATTAGGATGTTTACATGATCAAAGGACCTTTTTTAAAACAAAAAAATCTGAATAAAATCACCTATCCAAACAGTTAGTGTTATCTGGGAATGTCAGTTTAGTTCTGCTCTACATTTGGTGTAGGAACCTTGAGAACAGGTGACATCTGGAGCTGAGTGAGGAGGATTTGATGGGGGAAAGTGAGGAGTTGATTGTTAGATTTAAAAAAATAGTTTATTAATACTTTTCTTTATTAAAACAAGATTTTGTTAGAATTTAACTAATGAGCGAACTTTAAGTTTTGTCTCAAGACTAAACTGTGACTCACTGCCTGTGATGTTTAGTTACAGGGCTTTTCTTGGGGCTGTTTCCTGGGGGAGCTCTGCCAGTGCACCACGGGGACGGAAACCTGCCTGTGCGCTGCGTTGTAGGGTACGAGCAAGGGCCCTTGAGCCTTTGCATTGGGCTGGAGTCAACAGGACAGATGTTTCATGTCCGATGTTGCGTGTGTGAAGTGTACCTTGGCAAAGGGTGTTCATGTTGCCTGTGACAGAGATGTATGGATTTTTCATGTTGCAAAAGTACTAGGCAATTTTAGAACTTGTTTGTGAACAAATGCTGTAAAACTGGGTAGACTTATGAATGCTTTCTAACAAAGTGGTATGGGGGGGTGTTTTGTTTTTTACACTTCAGATTCTGCAGTCTCGGGAATGAGCAGAAGACCAGATGCAAATCCATTTTTAGCACCTCGATCTGCAGCAGTGCCTCTCATAACACCTGCTAGTAATTCTGGACATCTGCTTATGAAACCGATTTCTGATGCGTTGCCTACTTTTACACCGCTGCCGGTGTCCCCTGATGCCAGTGCTGGTGCTGTACTGAAAGACCTCCTAAAACAATAGATGATCTTGTATCAATATGATGATAGTAGCACTTTAAGGAAAATAAGAACACTATGCTGTATATAATTTACCACAACGAGGCCTTCTGTAAAAAGTCATGTACTTGTTTGCAATTGTACCTTGCTTTTCTTTTACTTATGAACTAACCAGTGCTTTGGAAATTCTAATAGTGGCATGAGTAACTGCTGCCTTCATAGCAGGCATTCATTTCGGGTGTGGGTTAAATCTTAAACTGAGAAAAAAAAAATATCTTGTTCCTAGATTGTCACAAGACAAATAGGTTTTTTAAACCTTAGTTATACTCTGAGTTGTTTCAGTTGTGCATAGACAGCATTAACTCTCTGGTGTTGAGATCCATTTTTCCATTAAAATGATCTGTCATTGGCAGTGGGTCTTCAAGAACCAGAATTAAAAAAAAAAAAAAAAAATCTCCATCCAAAATTGATTTTTGAGGTGTTCAAATCACACAAGCTCCAAAGACTAAGATGGTGAACATACGGGAGTGTGATTATTGAGCACCTACAGCCTTGCGCACAGAAATTATGACGTTACTTAATGTACACTAGGACATGTATCTCTTCTTTACAGGATTGGTCACGTGTGGGGGCAATTTGAGGCATATTAATGTCTTTTTGCACAATGATTTGAATTCCCCCATCCCAGACTAATAGCTGCTTTCAGCAGTCAAACCCATCAACACCAAGGAGTTAACCGTGGAAGTCAGTGCTTCATTTCCTAGAGGTGTCCATGTGATGAAGAGTGGGTAATTAGCAAAAGATAGGTTCATATATATAAAGACCCTGCTCTAAGATGTATATTTTAGAGACTTTTTATCTTGCAGGATTTTGTAGATCCGAATCTAGGCTTAAAGCTTGAACACGTGTATAGAATTTAAAGGGAAGAAGATGCTTACTTGTCTCAAATGTGTAAATAGGTCTTTGTAAGACCAAGGCCAAAGTCAATTATTCTGTAAATTTTGCTGTGATAACCTGTACACTTTGTTTGGCAGGTAAAGAATGAAGTTGCATACTAAAGGATACAAGTCATCTTCATAGTGAATCTGAGATAAAACATCTTCAGTTTAAAATGCGTAATTCCTAAATCTTTTTATATGCCATTCCTTGTTTAGTCAGTGTTAAAATTTGAAAGTTCTATATTAGAACTGTCAAACTTTACTTCCCATTTTCATTAAGATCCTGGATTAAATTGTAAGAGTTATATGTAAATAAAATTAAAAACTGAAACTTGTACAGAATCAACCAAAATAATGCAAGAAATCTTTGCGTTTATTTATGTAGAGGTCAAATAGTGAATTTCTTTTGTTGCCTTGAAATCTAGTAAAGTTTTCTTAATTATTGTATTTACCTTAAGAACTGCTTGAGTCGCTTTTCTCCAGTATATTAACATTTCGTGGAAGATTTATGCAAATTTGGAAGTGGATTGACCGTATTGAATTTTTATTTTCAATTTTTTACTCCATTGTAGACAAGGTAATTAACTTGGAAGTTGAATTTCTTAAAGGATAGCAGCCACACATAGTATACCAAAGTAAATTCTGCATTACGTAATAAATGTAATGAGAATTTGAAATTACCTCGGCTGAGAACATTTCAGTGTGGTACTTCAAATGTACTTCATTTAAACTGGACTGGAATAGGTACCTTTTTATATAACAAATATAAAGAAAACTGAAATCAGATGGCTTCTGTGCAGTCTCTCTTGTTCTTGTAGTCACGTCTATTTAAGGATATGTAGCTGCTTCAGGATAAAATTGCCCTTTGGTGAGCCAAAGCAGAAGGGAGTGTTTAGTTTTTAAAAATTATGTGACTTTCCAGTTGTAATTTACAGTATGTCTCATGCTGCTCACTGTCCTCTGAATATACTAACTGAGCAGATCTTAACTTTTTTTGTGCAATTTTTTTTCTTTAATTGCAGAGAACTTAATATGTACATGTTTCTCTTCCAGGAAGCTTTATAAATGGCAATAAATAAAACATGGTTAGACCGTTTGTTTCTGCATGCTGTAAGTCAGCTCTGTTTGTACAATAAGCTGTGAGTTTGAGGAGGGAAATCTAAAACCAAGCAAAGGTATCGAAGAAGTTCAAAGTTCCTCATTAAGCTGCTTCAGAGAGAAGAAAGTCCTCTGTAGGAGAGATATAAGGGACTTCAGTCCTTAAGTCCTAGGAGATCTGTTGAACTATGGAGAAAATCCCCATGGCTTGGAGGATTCTGTTCTAGGGCTTATTCCACAACTACGTTGGTGGGTTTTGTTGCTTTGTTAGAAGTCAAATGTGCTCTGTCTTCCAGGCAGTATTTTCCCACTGAAAAACGTAGAACAACTTCATTGCCTCGTTTCTCTCTCTCTTCGACTGTTTCACAGAGTATTATAAACCTTCGAGATTTGTTTTTATTGAAAGATTAGGGGGAAATAGGTTTTCCTCTAATTTTTCTTCTGTGTTTACTTTGTGTTTGGTGCCTGTTTCGTATATATTTACCTTACCAGTTTCCCACGTGAAAGTATGTGACTCATGTGGCCTATCCTGTTAATTGTGTGGGTCTTTCACACCGCGGTGNNTGTGGAATTTATGAGCAGGTGCAGTAGTTGAAAACTTTTGTTCTTCGTTTAACTTAGTTGTTGTCTTTCACCTTGCTGTTGCAGGAAGACAAGAGTATGATCCTCTTAGTTTTGGTCTCACAAGCTGTAGGTTATGTTTAGTGGTAAGGTAACAGAATTCTAGTAAGGAATTAATTTTGCAAACTTGTTGTAAAGGGGGGAAAAATAAGGGTTAGGATTTTCTGTTCTCCTTAGACTCATTTTTTTGCTGTTCTTTGCTCATTATGTGTTCTGTGCAGAGAGAAGGAAGTAACTGGTTGATCTTTCTAATTGTTATTGTAAAAGAATGCATGATTATTTTTAATTAAACTCCTCTGCATTAAACCAGTTAATCGCTGCCATACAGCCATATCATTTGTCACATTATAGTGACCAGTGTAGAAAGAATTTATTTTTTTTAGCTAACTATCAGTTCCCAGCCTGCGTTTTATTATTGCTTCTTATTCATGTTCTTCACCCATTTTGCATAAATAGTTACTAACAAGGCAGGCTGCCCGCAATATATATAGCGGCGACTGAGAGATAAAGCAGAAGACAGAATGGAAGGTGCTTGTCTTGTAAGTATTTCACATTATCATGTACTTCATGAAAGCTCTGCAATTTTAACCCTTGAGGTCTTCTTACTGCTCGTTTTGAGGACTTTATTGCCACGTTATCATAATAAAGTTCAAGAACAGTTTTCTCAACCTGTTTAATCAGACATGCTTGTAAACTTGATGTCGCATCCTCCCAAACACTCCCAGTTTGGGAGTAGATTTAACTGGAATAAAATTCTTTTTTTGTCACCTGCTTGAAGAAAAAATTGAAACACTTGTCTAATATGGAGAGAGACAGGTATGCTGTGGGAATAGGAGGGACTGCAGCTTCATTTCAAACGGAGAGAAGTCTTTGATTTATCTAGACATTCAAACCAAAGTAGTCCTTGTGTCAATATACTTTTGTCAATGTTTAAAACCATACATAAAGTATGTATATTTATATGTACACATATGGCAGTGGTAGCAGTAAGGCTTGAGGAATTAAAAACACTGCATGTATTTGTTTTATTTTGGCTCTTTTTTTCCCCCCTTCCAGTAAATTTAATAGTTTATTGCCTTGAGTAGCTGTCTTTCAGATGGAAAGCTCCTAATTAGCTTTCTTAGAAACTGTAAGAATTACCAGCCTACAATTTTGGTTCTTTTGTGTTGTGCCATTATATATTGCCGAACTTCTTTGCAGCCCTGCAAAGCTTAAATCTGGAAACCAGTCTTCAATAACAAATGAGGGAACAGACGGTGGCTGGCATTTTATTTAAAGGAAAAAAATAATTTGTACATGGCATGTGGTTTACAGCGGTAGCAACGCTGAGTCTTGGACTATTGTATTCGTCCCAAGCTTATAGAAGAGTGTGGCATTCTCAATTGCAGTGTCTGAAAGCATCACCTCTAACTCTGAAATATACCTTTGTAGCACGTAGTCGTTAGAGCCTGTTATCAGCGTAAGTGCGCAAGAAATGGGCCTGGTGTTTGCTGGTTATCCAACATTGGAATAGGCTGCCCAGGGAGGTGGTGGATTCGCCATCCCTGGAGGTGTTTAGAAAAAGGGCAGACGTGGTACTTGGGGATATGGTTTAGAAGTGGTTTTGTCAGGTTAGGTTAATGGTTGGACTCGATGATCTTAAAGGTCCCTTCCAACCTTAACGATTCTATGGTTGCATTAGAGCCGTTGAAAAGCTAATTCAGACAAATTTATTTCAAATTGGGAGTTCAGCCGTGCTGATAAAACTCTCAAACATTTTGCCAAGCAGAAGGAAATTGTATCAAGTGATTAAAGGCTTATTTTTCTTGCAGGAAATAACAATTGGAAGATAACTTAATTTTTTTCATACCTTAAAAGGGGCATTTAACATTCAGTAAGTGCCCGTATTAAGTAATTTGGGGTCATTCTGTGCTACCTTCTTGACCTTGTGGCATTGCTGGTTAAATCTTATTTCTCTTTAAATGTTCACAGATGTTGTACATCATCCTTGAGCGCTGATAGCGAATGAATCTTTCTCTACTCTTGTGTTAGGATAGCGGTTAAAGAGCTGCTCACAGATTAGATTTTAAGATCAGTATTGCTCGCACTCAAGTTTCTGGCGGTCTGTGCCAAACCGCCTTTGAGAAGGTTAACCTCTTTTGGTCTGTGATGGTCGGCTACTAAATATTCCTGTGAATATCCGCAGTAATGCCAAGAGCATTCCCAGGCCTCTTAAGCAGACTTTTTCTCTGTTTGTAGCCATTTTGATTTGAGTTCTTTTAGGCCTTGGGTTGGGGGTTTTGGGGTTGTTCTCATTGGGAAGCGTACACAAACGAGGAACCGTGAGCAGCTCCCCGGCTACTCCTGGTTCTGGCTACGTGGACCATTACACCCAGAAAGAAAGTGCCCCTCTTCTTATGTCTTCTTTCTGCTAATTATATTTCATTCCTGTTGCCACAGCAATATTTTCTTCCAGTGTGAATGTACGCTGTTTAGAGTTCCTCCTGTAACTACAAACCCTTGCTCGTGTGGCGGTACCCCTGCTGGGATGGCTCTTGTGGTTGCAGAAGCCGAGCGTGGATGCTACTGGATCACCCAGCTAGAGATCAGAATGTCTTTCCAATGTTCGCGTGTAGCTGCGGAGGTCACAGCTGAAAAAAAGAGTGACCTCTCAAATTGCTCAGAGAGAGATGCAGATTCACACCAAGTCAAAAGATCAAGGTGAAAAAAAGGGGAGGGGGGGGTGTACATCATCAATGACTCTCTCTCGCTGTATTTCTGTTGTCATTTATTAGGTGGAGTAGAAAAATACAGCAGTCAAGAAAAACATATGAAGGTGGTAGCGTGGTCCCAGAAAACTTTTTTGAGTGAAGTGAGAATAAATTAATCTGATAAATTTGGTACACTTACATGTTGATCAAGTTTAACATTGATTACCCTGACAAATGAAAAACTGTTCATTATGCTCATAAGATGAAAGGATAATTCCTATTTCAAAGACATGGTGTCTGTTGGTAGGGATTGGAGCTTTGCCACGTTTAAAAAAAAAAAAGGTCAAACTCAGCTTCTCAAAGCTTGAAGGAACTTTGCTGAATGCACAAATGAGGGAACTTCACAGCGAAGGTTATGCCTTCCAAGACTGTTCAGCCACAGCCCAGCGGAGCTGACAGCAGCCTGGGTCATCGTGTTTTCAGCAGACATTTCTGGTCACCAATGGTACCAGCTGCACAAAGCTCTGTAGCAGTGTCCCATTTTGCGGGAATTTTGCCCTAAATCGATAAAGAAGGCTGCAGCTGCTTGTTCAACACCAGCAGCTGTGGCCTGAGCTTTGTTTCCTGATCTGAGCTGACAGAGAAGGATCCCCAGGATCTGTGTTTTGATTTCTACAGGGAGAGGCAAATTGCCGTTGTCTGAAGTGACTGGGAGGCTTTGAATTGTACTGCACATGGCTGGTCTTCCTCAAACCAGCAACCTGCTGTCATCTATTAGGAGTATAAACATCTTGCCCTTTGAATTATGTAGATATGAATGTAAACTTTTTTTTTAATTTTTTTTTTGCTACAATCCTAAACCCTGTACAATCTCAGGTAGTGGTTGTAATGCCCCATCAGCTGGAAGAGACCCTGGAAGGACACTTGGGTGCGCCCAGGGGTCCTCGAGCACCTACTGCTTGCACGGTGTCTTTTCACAAAGTCCAATTTTGCTTTGGCAAGACCCAGCCTGTCGTGGGACTTGGCACCCCCTGCTCTGAAGGAACGTAGGGGCAATACATTCCCAAATTCTCTTGGGTATTTTTATAGTTAACAGGCAAGTACGTGCAGTCAGTGACGACAGAGGAGCTAACGCGTGTTTCACGAAGGTGTGAGAACAAGTCCAACTGGCAAACGTGTGGGACAACAGGTTCGTTGACTGAAGACACGTCAATGCCCAATAATGACACCCCCTATAGCGTTCGCATGGGGCATATATATTATTGTGCGAGTTAAAGTTTAACCTCATCTGCTGAAAAAAAGGATATTGTGGGCACTTCCTGCAAGGGGACAAGAAGATGGAATGCATTAGCCAGCACCCACGCTCCTTTACTGATGTCTAACTAAAAGGTGCCTCTGGCAGCAGAAAACTTGAAGGTGACTTTTTTTTCTGAAGAAAAGGGAGTTCTTCGCCACCGAGACTAGAAAATGTCTTTCTGAATGTACTTTTGCATTTGTGAGTGTCCTGACAAACCCCAAAATAACTAATATCGTTCAGCGTATTCTATGTGAGAGTTGTCTTCCTACAACCTCCCGCAACCGTAATAAATATTAAAAAAAAAAAAAAAAAGGGTATTTCTTGTGTGTCTTGCATCAAAACCTTCTCGGTTTCACTGTTGTCAGTGTGTTTCCTCCTGCTGAAGTGTGAGCCAGGCTGTGGTCTTCTGTTTGTCCCCAGAGAAGTGCAGCTGGAGCCTCCATGTGTGCTTTCTAACAGCCCTGACAATATGCCCCAGGCTTTGGGAAGACCCTTCTCGTTACCAAGACCGTGGTGTCGTGGTTTAGTCTCGGTACCTCATGCAGCCACTGAACTTGTCGGCAGCGGAGAGTTTTGCGCGTGTATCTGGTGGGAACAGTAAGAATGAAAGAAGCTGTACACAGTGTCTGCCAGGGAATAGACCAGAAATCGTATTTCCCCATGGCTCAATCTAGTTTTCAATGTTTGCAATTAACCATTTGTTTTAATGAGAGAACCATTTTAAAAGTGTTAGTCTGTGGAAAAAGATAGCAGTACTTGAGTTAGGTCAACTATCGTTAGAGGGTTCTGCCAGTGATTGACAGAACAGAATTCAGAAGCCGCACGGCACGGGGCATTGCAGCGAGCACTGACAGACCCCCCAGCGATGGTATCAGGGAAACAAACTACTTATGCCAATTCTTTATGTTTGTTAACAAAGCGGGCGAGGCTGACCCCTGCTGTACCAACAACCTCCAATGTTGTTCTGTCTCCCTCAGCGTAAAGCAAACCTAACTCTCTCTGGACACGGTCGGAATATCGACCGGTATCATCAAGGTGAGGGGGATCTGGCAGTGCTTCTGGGTGGTTCACACTAAGGTTTCCACGTGCGGTGTCAGATGGTGCCTGTGTTACCCCCGTGAGGTTGAAGATGGTCATGCAAGGCGGATTGAAGGGGCAGCTTTGGGGCACGGACCAAAGAGATTTCACAGATCTGAGGCAGCTAGGAAGCTTTTCTTTTATATCGCTATGAAATAGTAACTATTAGCCATCACTGTAGCACAGCCATTTTGTATCTAACGTTTGTTGATGGAATAATTAATAGCCCAAGGGGTCAGGGAAAAGAAGTGCGGAACACACTCAAACCGGTGTGTATTTTATCGTTCGGCAGCTTTCTGTGAAGGTGATTCTGTCAGGCGAGGAGAGTTGGATGATTGATCTCGACCTAGTAAAAGCAGAGCGGTGGTAGCTCCTGACTGCCTGCAACGGGAAGCAGTGCTAAACGCAGCCCTCTGAGAACAGGAAGCCAGCACTCATAATGCTTTAAATCTCAGCTTTTGTAAATGAGGGAGCAGGGAGCTAAGTGCACGCGGAGGTTTTGAGAACTTGACCTTTGGACACTGCCGAGAGAGAGAGTCCGGGGGAGCGACGTTGCAGCCGCCGGTGCTGAGTGTGGCGGAGGCGTCCTGTGCAACCTGTTGTAGGTGACCCTGCTCTGGCGGGGGGGTTGGACTAGATGATCTCCAGAGGTCCCTTCCAACCCTGACTATTCTGTGATTCTGTGATTCTGTGGAATTATACGACTAAATAAAGGTACTCTGATTTATGCAACTTAGGTAGCCTCAATCCATGGGGATCCTGAACAGTCAGTATAGTATTAGCAATAAAAATATATTTAGCTTAGGCAACAAAGTGGCAGCGGGCTGCAAATAGCCCAACAGCAAGAGGTGGTAGCAGTTCTGAACAAGTAAGGCGAGGTGGATAAAAACATAAAACGTTAGTTCCTAATTGGGAACACGTATAAAAGATGAGAGCTGCAAACATTTCTTTCTCAGAAGATTTACTAATTGGGCGTGAGAGGGATCCTGAGCATTTTCAGGTGTAGGTGTCCGAGAAACTGCACATCGGAAGGGAAACGGAGGATTCAGCTTGTCGTGGGGGGAGCCAACCTTGTGAAATGTCAGTTGTAAAATTAACCAGAATGTAAAAATGTTTCCCCGCCTCCTGCAGTTTTCTCTATTGTTATAAAGTTTTAAGGTACTTGAGCGAAGCTTCTGTTTGTAATAAAAGGGTGTTTTCAGAATTACAAGCAAGTCACTGAGTTGATTTCGATTCATCCGTATGTTTCGGTTTCCGTGCCCTACCAGGGATCCAGCGCTGAATTGTACCAGGAGTGAAAATACAGTGAAGGAAGTGGCCTGAATGGAAGAGTGGAGCACTGAAAAACAGTCATCAAAACTGAAACTTTTTCTGGAAATAGAATTGGAAAATATTTAGACTGCACTTTGCTCTGTGTGCTCAAGTAGAGGGTGCCAATAAAAATGCAGGCAAACGGAAGACTGCCTTATTTCTGACAATAGGAGCAGGAACAGATGGGTTTAACAGTTTTCAGCTAACTTAGAGGAGCCTTATTATGAAACTACAACAATTTGAGGAGAACAGGATTCTAAAGAAAACCAAATGAGTCATAACTAGACTTGCCAGATCTGTCTGGACCCAAAGCCAGGCTCTGGATGCACGCTGGCTGCGGAGTACGCCCGATCAAGGACCCGCAGAGTGCCACCTGCAGGCAAAGGTCCTCTAGGTGGTACCTCTGTCTTTACTGGGCCACCGACAGAAGGACGGGTACGGTGTGCTGCCCAGAACCTGCCGACTGGGACTGGGGATGCAGGGAGCTCTCAGCCCTCTGGCTGCCGTGGTCCTCTCCTGAACTCGACCAGTGCCTCCAGCTTCCTTGGACTGGGACTTTTCATAGTCAGATGCTTCGCAGGCGACCTCTGGAGCCTGCGCTGCCCTGGCCAAACGTGACTGGTAAATCTCGTTCCACAAAAAAGAAAAGATTTCTGTTAGAAACTAAAATGGGAACTGATCAAAACCCGAAGGGCCAACCTTCCAGTTCCGGAGGTATAACCAAAACTCTGGTGAGAGGCCAAATTGAGACTGAACTGGGCCAGTTACTCACAGGAAGAAGGTGACGTGTGCGCTGTCACAGTGACATGGTCTTGACTTTGCGCTACCACAGCTGCCTGTGGCACTGACGCATCTACCACTGCTACTAAAAAGAGAGTGCAGAGGAGAGGAGCAGAGATGGACGTGGTGCTGAGAAGTTCCACTTCAAAAAGCAGTTGGACTTACCTTCTTGGGTCCTTCCCCCCCCACCTTCTTGTTTAGAAGACCCCCAGTCTTCTAAAGGTATCTCAGCAGACCTCCCAACGGCATGTTCCAGTGCCAAGACCCCTGAGGAGCCTTAGCCGCACCCAACTCAGCCTCAGTGCCCATTCACCGTCCCTTTCTTGGGCTGCCAAGGGTGGCTACAGAGACTGTAAGTGAAATCCTTGACTTAGAAAGAACCAGCAGCTATTATACCCAAATTCCCAACTTTTTGCTGGGAAAATTTCCCGGTTGCGCTGTTTACGGGTGCCAGTTAGGAGCTGGCTGGAGCCAGTTGCAGTTGCATGGAGTAACAGAGTAAATGCAAAAATAACTCCGTGAACCACAGATCAGAGTTAGTTTTCTGAGATATGTGGCTGTTAAGGATAATGGCCAAGAAAATCTACACCTAAAAGTCTGAGACGAAATCTCCTGTGCTGTGCTACTGATTTGCCTCGTATAGGGGTTTTACTGCTCTGTATTTTATTAAGGATTATATGGAAACTATTAAATACAGTCTCTTATTTGGTACCTTCTGTTCTTCTAGTACTAAAGCAATTTTGTGAGAGGTTCCACTTCTGATAAATAACTCAGTTGTTATATACCCTCACATTTAATTCAGTTACAACAATTAATTTCTAAATGTCGAGTTCTGATGAATTATTACCCTTCATTTTCTTGATTTGTTCTACAACCTCTTCTGCTGGCATTTCAATTTTAGACCTGTTTTCTTTTTTTACTGCTTTTTTTTTTTTTTTAATTCCACTGTGGGAACCTCGTAAAGTTTCTCTAGCAAATGCGGATGAAGAAGAATCACTTAACTTTCTACTGTCATTTTATCTTTTCTAAGCACTATTTTTATACCATGTTCATCTCTTGGCTTTGCAGACTGTTTGGCAAGTTTTCCTGCTCTTGGTGTGTCTGAAGAAGAGTTTATTATTAGCTTTTATGCCTCTTATGATTTGTTTCTCAAACTTTCTTGGCCTGTTTTTCTGTTCTTTTACATTTAACCTGTCGGAGCTTTTGTTCCTTTCTATTCTCTTCATCTGGCACAACTTCAGCTTCTGGAATTTTGCTCTGAAACAGGGAACGAAATGGGGACCGGTTGCTTTATCAGGCTCCAGGTAGGGGCTCTGTTCACGGTATAAGTGCCTCTGGTGGGAGAAGGGTCCGGTTCCACCGACTTTTCTCATGGCTGATGAGGTTCTGGTCTCCTCCAGCACCTGAACGGACGGGAGCCCCTGGGAAGAGCCGGGGGAACTCCTGCTACTGCTCCGACCACCAGCGCAAGGCAAAGCAGAGGGCGGCAGATTACAAAAAAGAAACTATCTGTGCTGTAAACCGCGTCCTTTTACAAGGTTCTGTAAGCACCGCAGTGCGCGTACGGCAGCACTACCCCCCCAGAGCACATCTCCCGCCCAGTGGAACTCCCACCTATAGTGCTCCGAACCGCTTCCTTCCAGCCACCCTCGTTGCCGCAGAGCGGTGACTAATGAGTCTTGACAACAGACAGCATGTGTCACTTTTGTCCCCCAGTTTCATAGTCAGTTTATTTCCAAACAGCATGGTCAACTTACAAACCCCCCAAAGCAAACAGGTAAATTGTGAAATGGTGTAATCCCAGCTATGGGAATAAATAAATTAAGTGTAGTAATTTTTTTAGGTCGAAGAAAAGTTTATAAGCGTCTTCTGAGGTTAGGAAAGCAGTTAAGTACAAACCAGTCAAAATTATCCCTCTCCTCATACGGAAACTTTCTGCCACTCCTATATTTGTCTACCATATAACCCTGGAAATCACAAGATAAGGAAAAGATCCCAAAACATGGGCATCTTTGCCGATTGTTTTATTGGACAAAAGAAACCAGAAGTCTTTGCTTCTATGTGCACCTATAAAAATGAAACATGTTTAAAAAGGGGAATGTTTTCCACCACTTGGAAAGAGAGGAGCTCTGGAAGAGAGGGCTGATGTCAAATATTTTTCTACTCTGGATTCATCAGCAGGGTTCTGGCAGGTGCCCTTACAAAAATAGCGCACGTATTTGTGAACGTTCGAACATCCCCGTTGAGAGATGGCATTTCCACAGACTTGTTTGGGTTTGCTCAGAACCTGAAGTGTTTTAATTGAAAATGCAGAATATACTCGATGCCACGGAGGGTGATCTTTTGCTCTGGGTAAAACCAAAGTGAATTGCCTAAGCAGACTAAAAAGAGGAAGGTTGCTCAGCTAAGTCTGGAAAGGAAAAAAAAAAAAAGAAAACCCACCCAAAACGTAAATGCCATGCGATGGAAATAAAGTACCGGGGAGAGGAGAAAGCAGAGGTGAAGCTTTACGAGCACGGATGCCCCAGCAGACAGGGAACGCTGCCGGGGGAACCTGGAAGGGTGAACTTGAACCGCTGTCGCCCGTCAGCCGCGCTAACGTGCAGCCTGATGCTGCTGTGCCAGATGTGCCTGGTGTGTATGCTGCGGAGCACACGTTAGTAAAGAACTTGAGAAACTGCAAAAGACACTGCAGCCTGGAGGCATTTAAGCATAAAATAAATGGGCCCTGAATATTTCTACGGGAGGGTTTAGTGTATACTTCTAACTAGCTGGTCATAATTGGAGACCAATGGTTTCGGTATCCCGGGCACTTGCAAAGAGTGAACGTTGGCTCACTCAAAGAGTGAAACAGATTTTCGTCTTGGTCCAGGAGTATTAAGAGTTTTAGTTTTTTATTTATGGCAGGTCATCCTTAGCCGAAACCGGCCCTAAAGGATTTACGCTTGTTATTAAAGGGGGCTGGTAAGCATCTTGTCACAAGATTAAAGAGCGTTGTTTTCAACCACACTGTCTAGACCTTTTGACAAAAACGCAGGGGAGAAACGCCGGCAGCCTAGCTTATGTACACGTCAATCTTACAAAATAAACAAAACCGAACTAAAATGTCTGTCTAGTCTCAGGCAAAATATGAATTGCAGCTACCAGAGCTATGCTCGAGGATGAGATTCAACAAGAAAAAAAAAAAAATGTTGACGGTGGCTGGGGCATCATGTTCTCGATACTCACACCAGCTCAAGGGGAGGCTCTGAGTTGTCAAAGAGATCTTTTGTCTTTAGTTACAGGATGACCTTCTATACACTTTTTACAGGAAAATAGTTTTAAATGGCGGTTATTACAGGATTGAAAAGTCAAGAAGAATGTTGTATACTCTTGCAAATCAATAGTAATATGAAGAGACCTGCTGAGAGTTGTCACATGCACCAAAACTGCTGTGAAAGACACTATTTTTCCTGGGAAAGTTACAAAAAGCTTTTTGTTTGTTTGCTTACTTTACTTTTGGTGGTGGTAGGGGGGAACCCTGAATGACGCTGAAGCATTCTTCCAAGAATATTACTCCTTTTTTGCCTCAGGCAGCCTTCCTAGACCTTCCTAGAAAACACTACAGCTAAACAGGCGATGATGAACATCAAACTTGATCTCACTAAAGGAACTATACCTGGAACAGTTTTGTGTTACAGCAGATGTAGTTCACTGGACGTGGGTTTAAGCTGTTTGGGTTTCAGTACACATACAGTTAGATCCTACTCATCCTCATTTAATGGGGTGAATAACATGTTTTCAAAGCAATAAAGTGGAGGCAGATACCAGTCCACGTTTAGTGTTGTTACATTTCAGAATGGATCCAGTGGTGCCTGGATTTCCCACTGATTACTTCGCTCCTAAAAGAAAACGTGCCGTTAGAAACCAGTATCAAAGTGACCACAGACCTGTAAAGATAAAGATAGGTACATCTATAAGATGTAGAGTTTGATAAGGTAAAAGGAAAACTGTAAATTATGTGGTCCGTCTAGTAGGGTACTCTGAGAACATCTGCGGTGACATTAAAAGGCCACTCTGCTCATTGATCTTGGGAAGCAGTCATCTCCTCAGCGGTACTGTCATCCCGAAGGAATGCATGCTTCAGACAGATGGGTGACATCCCTGCACAGGAGGGCAGGGAGGGATGCTCTATTGGCTCTTTTTCCCATGGATGTCTCACACAGGTGGTAACTGCACCGCATCGAGACAACTCAGCCCCAAGAGACTGCAGCACAGCAGGAACCGTCACCCTTTCTCCTTCCGTACAACAGCAGCACCACCTGCAAATCGACACAACGTGCCAAGACACATCAGAGCCTCTACGTTCGCAGTATATTTTAGTTAACACTGGTGATGTTTTTAAAATTACACATTATGTTAATTTTCACTGTTAATTCTTGTTTGTGTTATGTTTGGCTAGGAAAGGAAAATATGTGTGGGACTGTGCTTTTGAGCTTCTGGCTGGAGCCATCTGGAAGAGGTTATTGCATCGTTCACGTTATGAGATGGCAATTACAATTCAGGCGCTGGATGAAGCAGACCTCAGCAGACCTCAGACCTCTCCCATCTTTGAAAAAGGAGAGGGAACCCTCCCCAAACACCACGAGTTTGCAATCGGGATTCTGTCCTGGGAGGCGGAAGAAACAAGCCCTTCTCCTTTTCAGGCAGAATTAGAGTTTGAGACCAAGTTTGAGACCAATGTGCTTAGCGCTATTCATGTGGCAGTAGGGTGAGATGTGTGTAGTTCAAACTGCTGCCTGTCCTGCACTATAACAACATGTGACAATATTACAAGATTGTTTATTTGGCAGCCTCCAAGAACACAGATCAATTTCCACAGTCAGGCAAAAGCTCAGCGTGTGGATTTCACGGAGCTTAAGTGCTACCGAAATGCAATTGTTCCTGCAAATGCCCAGAGGTTGTGCTCTATGTGTTTTACCAGTTCTGTTGGTAGAAAATTTGGTTCCATAAGGTTTGGAAGGAGCAAAATGGATGTTTTAAGTATCTAAAGTTTGGACATAAGCCCCTAAAGTATCAATTATTGGCAAAGTCCTTCAGTGAATTCAGGTCTGTATGGCTGTGTAGAAGATGCCTAAGACTTTGTTGCGTTCAACGACTTCTGCCTTGCACACCTATCACCGTACAGACCTGTGTCATTTGACTCCACTCCCGCAGTGTGACTGTGTCCTTGAGAATGCTCAGAGAGAGTGAACTTTAACAAATGACAAGAACATCTCAGAAGGGTGTTCGGCAGCTATAGTTCTAGAGAAGCACAAGTATAATTTCAGATAGAATTAAAAAAGGAGACAAAGTGTTGTAAAAGTTAGTAGATGAGGACTCGTTTTTGTGAAGCAGGTTTTTTGTTCAGCAGTGCTGAGTGTAGTTAACTCTTATTGAGTTCCCTGACCTAAATATGGCTTTCCTCTTAGCATTCAGAAGCCGATAGATTCTTTTCTCCTGTGCTGAGGGTCTCCGCTAACCGAGAGCTGTGCAGTTTCTGCAGGAGCATGGTGTAATTCATACATTCGGTCTTCTCATCCAAGGAGGGTAGAGTTAAGGTTACATGACATAGCTTGTGCCCCTTATGATTCTATATTACACAATTTTCAAAATCCAAGGCTCAAGCATAATTAGCGCTACAGTTCCAACCCCAGCTATGCACAACGCAGTCTTGTAAGAACAGAGTTACTTAAGAGAGCCCCATTGTGTACTGTGGACTGTTCTGCACCTCCTCACGATGACCAAGAAAACATCAACATAATCTAAATAAACCAGTGGATTTTATAAGACGGGGGGAGAGTTGAGACCTTTGAAGTGAGAGTGCTGCTGGACCTGAAGTTTAGCCGCCATCCTAAGCATAACTGCTGAAGGTGTCAGCAGACGGTGTTGAAAGATATGTTGAATTGTCCACGTAGGGTGAACAAGAGAGGTTTTTATGTACCACAAACATCTTCCTTTATGCAACTCTTCATCTCAAAGGGAATGGTGGGAAGGGTGTGGCTGCATCCCATTATTTTGTGGCTGATAGTAGTTACAGAAAGGTGCTGCAGAAATTCCACTTAGCAATAACATCAAATCCTTTTATTTAGGAAAAACAAAGTCACCGCACTGTAAACTAGCCCAAGTTGTGGTTTGGTACACTTTTTATACTCTGGTTTTTATGCACTCCAGCTGTCAGACGGAGACAGGAAAAATCAAAACATTTGCACAGTATCCCTTCTTAAGGGAGCCCCTTAGGTGGTCAGGTCTGGATTCACCTCCTGTCTCCAGCGCTGGAGCACCTCTGCCAGTTGGCTGATGAATCAAAACCCTTTAGTCTGAGGCAATTCTTTGGAAGCCGACTGGTGCTGCGCTCGTATGGTGATTCTGGCACAGGTACAATGATTTTGCCGTGTGATGGTGAGAAAAATGCAGTGGATCAGCAAGTGGAGTGTCAACAAGTATAGGAAGCAAACTCTTCACCCCCGCAAATGGACGCGCAGAGCACCTGAGCTGTTTCTCACAGTTTCCGTAGATCTCCACACACCTAACATACAGTCAGCACTGCTACTTTTAGACTTGTTAGCTCTCCAGATCTCTGAGTGTGTTGAGAAACACCAAACTTACGGAGCAATCAGAGTATTCGCTCTTAACCTTTTGCCACGGTGAAGATTCGCCCAGTCTTTGCTTTCTGTCTCTTGCCTATTTGCTGACCCATGACAAAACTTTCCTCCACAACTTGCCCAGCGAACTTCTTCAGAAGTCTCCTGTGTGAGTTTTTTTTAAGCTTTTGGGACATCTACTTAAAATAAATTAATTGGTTCTTATTTGTCTGCAAAAGCATCAAGGCTGTTCGAATAATTCTAGGAGAGTGTTTAATTTTCCGTGCAATGCGAGTGATGTAAGCAGGTCACCAAGAGACAAACTGTCAGAAACGGCACGAAGCGTCTGCTGCTGTCGTTTTTTGAAAAGTAACGTGGACAATTACAGCCAGTTAGTGAGGTACGGAGTTTTTGCACTTCCCATTGGCACCGATACGACTTGTGGATGCCCAGCAACCCTGAGACAGCTCAGCCTTTGTATCTAGAGCTGGGTATCCATGCTTAGAGGCCAGTTTTATGAATATCTGTTAGAACAACTCTGTTTCTCATTCTGTTACAGAGAGATGTATAATAGATTTTAATCTTCTCAGTCATTTCATGTTCCTTAGGAGTAAAGGGTTTCCTCATACAGAAGACTCCACAGACATTCAAAGCAGTCATTTTATGTCTATGTCTGTGTTTAATTTCAGTGTTCGTCTCTGGATCTTTGCAGCATCTGATTGCTTACCTCTCACATCTAATAAATGTTCTGCTTGACCTACTAAAGCTCTGCCTGTGGCAAAGTTGCAAAACACCTGAAAAAGTACTTTATTTCCTTCCTCTTCAATCATAACTGAAGATCTGCAAGATATGTCTTTCCTGAGAAATATTTCCTTTCGCAAGCTGCTCCCTTAAGCGTGGGGTCAGTTTAAAAAGGGCCAATGTTGTCGACAAGCCATTTGTTTTCCTTTGAGCGTCTAATTTGTTTATTCCTGTTTTCAAATAATCCCCGAGCAATACCGTTCCTGTAGCTGCGATCGTCATGAATTCAAGTTATTCACCTCCCAGAGGGTCAGACCTTTCATCAGTACGCCATTGGCACGACGCAGCGAGTGTTGCATATTCATCGGCCGAGACGCCGGCTAGAGGGCCTCCAAAAAGCCTGACTTTTTCCTTTTTTTTTTTNCAATCCCTTCCCTTCCCTGGTCCCTTGTTAAGGGTTTCTGTCCAATAACGGTGCTCTCTGCTCTGAGGCACAGTTAACTGTGAAGTTTGCAGCGGGAGAGGCTTTCCTTCAAGCTGTTAGTGTTTTATCCTGGCAGGCTCCTCGAGGTTGTTGTGAGGAGTCTAGCCAGTTGGTGAGCTTTGTAATCTAAACCAGCTGTCCCAGGCTGAGGCCCCCATTTGCATTGTTTAACATACTTAGAAAATGAAGTGTTCATTTTTAACATTCCTCCTCCAATTGGTTTAATGCTGAATTACAGAAGAGAACTAAGCAAAACCAGGTGCTTTCTCTGTATTCTCTCCAGTGTCTGAGGAGGTACAGACGGCTCCCGATCTTCTCCATTACTTGCTATTTCATTCTTTGGACTATAAATGACTGAGGACCCGAAGTGCTAGCAGAGGGTAATGTTTGGAAAAACTTTCTAGTTATTCATCAGCACAGACTCTGTTTTTTTTCCACCTTTCCCCAACCGTTTTGGACATGCAAGGATTAAAAAGGTAAGTGGCGTGCATGAAACTTCTTTACTTACTGAAGGGAAACCTACTTGTGGAAAATATCTGTGGCAGGGATTCAGTACGTCAATCCACTTGCTAAAGCCATTTGCACAGAGAATGGGATCTCAGCGGTCAGAGGTGGGGAAAGACGATCTGTCTGTTATTAAAGCTGTGCCGTCTCTGACGCGTTCCTTCTTGATCTGCGCTTATACTCTGTGCTTTAGGAACCCCGGCATCCGCGGGAGTGCTGAACTGCGACAGCGAACGGTCCCACTGGCTACAGTGATTGATTTGAGGCTAATTAGTTACTATTGCAGAAGCTAATTGCTAGTTTAAAATATTTTGCCTGCTGGGCAAGCTACCGCGACCAGCTGACTATAGTGTTGATAGGTTGTGCTGTGTGTCTGGTAATAACTCTTGAGAGGATTTGAGATCCAAAGTAACGAGCAAGTCGAGATGGTGGTTGCAGGCAGAGCACGTACGAGGCAGCAAGGTCACCCCCCCACCAAGACGAAAGAATATATCATCCTGTAACAACGGAAACTAAAGACCGTCTAGAAACATATGAGTTTTGTCTGACTGGTTTTATAGGGGATTTTGTTAGCGTGCACGGCTCTGCAGTAACGCAGAGCGTAGCCCAGTCGCTACGTACGTTAACGTTCAGCTATAACCTGTTGTGTTTCCTTCTAGTGCTGTTCTTGCTCTATGCAAGGTGAGCCTGCAGCCTTTATGCCAGTGCATGCTCTAAAATCTCTTCAAGTAGATCTGAGGAATCAACAAACGAAGTGCAAGCCTAAAAGGACAACGTTGTGCTTTGAGTGCTTTGCATCCAACCCTAAGGAAAAGTCTGTACAGAATTTGCCTTCCCTTGTCACTCAAAAGCTGCCAACAAGCACGATCTGTCTCCGCAGCACCATGAACAACCATTTTAGGGTTTATGTTTTCTTTTCAGAGCTTGTCCCTGCCTCCTTGTTTAAAACAAATTTGTTCACATGTGTCGGTCACTGTTTGCGTGTGGTTTTGCCTGATGCCTTTGTAGGTCTTGTTCAGCAGCTCAGCTTGCACTGGAAATCAGAGACGGCTCTAAGAGAGAAAGTTGGCAGCTTGCTTGGGTAGCAGAACTAAGGCTACCTAAAATATCCCTTGCTTCCTGTACTGGTTTTATGGGAACATATTGTATACAGTTGCCATTCAGAACTAGAATCCAAGATAAGCAAGACGTGGGTCTAATTGTATTGAGAAGAAATTTTATATAAAGCAGTGGCAAAGTGCTGAAATCCATAGTACGTACAAAAAAAAGTAATTTCTTATTGTCTTTCCTGGTTTTCTGTCTGTTAGTAAATAGTTGGGGGTGGGAGCTTAGCTGACGAGAATTTTGATGCTCCAGGTAAGGATTTCCAAATACAGCCACAGAGCTCTGTTAGTGAAGGCTCCTCTTCTTCCAGTTGCAGTGAAGAGACCCAGTCGGTCCCACTAAGATGCTATAACTGGGGAAGTCTCCGCTGAAGATAGCAGCTTCTAGTAGCTGATGACCTGGCACAGCGCGTCTCCTTGCAGAGCAACATATTACTCAAGACTGAGTAAAGGGACAGAATCTGGCCCCAAGAAAATGGATTCATCTCAAAGAGAGTCTCCTGGGGATGAAATGCGGTTTAGCGGTTAGAGCAACTGGCTTGGATTCAGGACCTCCTGCACGACATGGCTGCAGCCCTGCCAACGCCGTGCACCGTGAGCTTAGGCAGGGGCTGTGCTTTGGTTTACCCATCTGTAAAGTGTGCATAATGTGCAAGAAAAACTTCGATATTCTCAAAAGAAAGTTGTCAGAGAGGGGCAAAAAAGCTTTATTGAATATTACTCACTTGTTCATTAAGCAGCCACTGCATGGTGTATCACAAAAAACAGATTAGTTAATAGACGTGTTCAGTCTTATTCTGATCCCAGTTGCATAAAACCATAATAAAATGAGATCTGAATCTGGCCCACAAGTTTTATTACACCCTCTCCAGGGGCCAAATTCATGTTAGCAAACCTTTGTGGAATACACCGAAGTGTCACTAGAAATTGATTTGTCCATTTGTGTTTAATTCTGTATACTGAGCCTGGATATCAGAAGGTTTTCAGCCTATTTTCTATGCACATTACAGGATACTGACTGCTTTCACACTGGCCGTCTGCCTTTCAAGCCCTGGAAAAGCACAGGTGAGAGGTGCACAGAGATCTATGTGCTGTTTTGTACTGGAGCGCTGTATGGCATGCGACGTAACTGGCTAGCAGGTGAAGAGGAAGCTCTGTGGTCTGGGGTTTACATGGAAAGGAAGCTGTGTGGTCTAAGGGTTTAGAGGGGAGAACTTGGAGCCAGCGGGATTCTGGAGTCAAACGTGGACTGAGCTTATTGACTCATCCTTGCCAGCTCAGCAGAATATCCCTGTAGAAACCTGGACCTCACTGAAAACCTGATTCTGCCTCTGAACTGAACACTTCTGGAAAAGGCAATAAGAAAAGCTGTCCCACGAGAACAGGGGCAGCTCAGTTCTGCGGTGGGGAACATCCACGTTTGGAAAATTTATTCATATAAATAGGTATTTTCTGTGTATAGCAGGATCTTTCTTAAGACTGTTTAATTTTGGGCTGCGATCCTGAATGACTGTATCCTAGTTTTCATTTTAATTTATGCCCCAAACCATTTTTATTCAAGAGGCAGGGCTTTTGAGGGTGGATGGAAGTAAAGCAGTCCAGTTCTTGAAATAGCAGAAGTATTAGTTCTTTGTGTTCTTGGGCTCCACTTGGACTTTAAATTAGGAAAAACAGTTCCCAAAGGCATGTTAAATTTGAATTCCTAGTTGATAATCCAGATATACTCAGTGTCCAGAGCTGTGTTTCTAAATAGCTTTGCCAAAAGACTCTCAAATACAGTTGGGTTTTTTTCTGTTACATTGAAAATTTCCTGCACATGGCATATTTACTGATATTTTTGTGAGCATTGGATCTGTATAAGAAATGCTTTTCATGACCCTGGAGAATTTTTGAGATGTCCTTAAGGGTTTGTTTTTATAATTTTAAATATATTGTTGCTATTGCTATGTTTATAAAAACATCTTGTACCATAAATTAATTTTGAAGGCTAAGCAAAAAGCAACTTGAAATCAAGATGCTAGCAACAAATTCTTTCTGAAGATATTGAAACTGGTCATTTCAACAATATTGGAATCTTTTCTAGAATAAAGTTCTAGAAAGTTGTTGAAACCAGTTCTACAGTAGTTTCGGTGCTTCTGAATCTTCATTTACTATCCAAAAGAAAATCATTTTGTTAAAAATTCTCTTAACTTTTCCTGCTAACCTAGGTGTAGTGTATACACCACTGCACGGAAAAGAGAACAGAAAGTAGCGTACGTACATTCTTTCAAACATGAGGCTGGTTACACATTCTGCCATCAGAATATCTTGGCTTTCCACAACATGATACCAAAACATCTTGGAATGCCAAAATAAATGAAGGCAGAAACCCTTCATAATTGTTTGACACTTCTAGTAGTGGTTTTGTGCATTCATGTGTGCAAGAGGCAGGTGCATTCCAAATAGTGCCACGTGTTTCACTTCATGTCCCCTCCCTAGTTCCTGCGATGGCCCACTTCTGACGTATCCATCTCTCCCCTTGTCTCCCATCTACAGCTTACTACGTTTCCAAACATGAACCAAGTACTTTATTCTTCCACTGATTTCTTCCACAAAGTCCAAAAATAAGTCTCTTTATCATTTAGCAACAAAAAGAAAGGAAGAACCTTGAGCACACTCCATCCCTCTGCCCTCGGGTTACTTCAGTGGTTCCTGTTTTCTGGATATCTCTTGCTTACATTCCTTAGTATAACCTATTAACTGTGCTTGTGAAAACTACTTGGCCCACTGCTAAATACTTGGAGGCCCAGTCAAAAACTAGGGAGAGCAGGGAATCATTTCAAAGGGCTTTGATACAATCATCAACAGGACCATCACTGTTTTAGAACTGCTGAGGGTCACTGATGAAGTGCTGAAGACTCCATGTTGCAGCACTGGTAAAGACCGGCACCATAGGATAGGAAGGAACAAGTGACCTTGCAAGCCTAGAGCAGGTGTCAAGTAAAGATTTATCCTCTAAAAATCAAGAGGGTTGGTGTAAAGCAAAAGCCTTAATTTTATTAAACTTGTTATGTTCCAACTATGGCTTCAATTCAGTCAGATGGCCAACATGTTGAGACGTGTGTACTGAATTGTCTATATGCGGCATTTTAGAGCCTGTTAGAGAAGTTAGCCTGTACCTTTTAACTGAGCCCCCCTGTTCTGGCAAAACCAAGACCCCAAAAAAGAAGAATGTATGTCTGTGATAAAAGCTGATACGGAGCCCATCCCACATTATGTGTTGGTTGCCCCCCGGGGAGATGAACAGCCTGACACCGTCACCACCTGAGGGAACCACCTTCTAGTTAAGGGGCTGGCATACGTGCTGAGGTCTCAGGTTCAGCCCCTGCTGGCTGTCCTTTGGGGAAGGGACTTCATTTTGGTGTACTGTACAGTGCTGAACAATTGTACTAAGCATAATAATCCAGATGAGCATTTGACTCTGCAACCCTCTCATTTCACAGTCACTGAGTGTCCTTTGTTTTCTCATTTTAGCAACAATGCACTAATGGGTTTGACCTGGACCGTGCCTCTGGGCAATGCTTAGGTAGGACTTTAATTAAATCAATACATTTAAATTGCGGTTCAGAAATCCTGACTTTATCGAGTTAATATTGTGCTGCTGTTAGTGTGTTTTAGTTGAAAAGTTCTTGCTGTGTGACAAATATGTGTGTTTGTGTATATGCATATACAAAAATATGTATGTATATATAAATATGTGTGTGTATTTACATAGCGCAAGTATATGCCGATCTTTGACATTGAGATACTAATTGGCCGTCAGTGCTTCTCAGATAGCTGTGATGCATTGAGATGAGTTTGGGAGCTCAGTTTAGTTGCCAAATGACAAGCGTTGTTTACCGTCCTCTTTCTCTTCCAGACTATTTACTGGCTTTGTTGGCAGCCTCCACCTGGAGGCTCGGACAAAGTCTACCGCTGCTCAGGGTTGAAACTCCAAGTGAACTGTTGAGGCAATACAGGGAGGCATGCGCTTTGCCCTGTAGCATCTTTTTATCAATGGCATTCAGTCTCCAGGGCAGCACCTTCTGCGTGCATTAGAGTCACTCAGTCAGGGAAAAACCAGCAAACAATTACTTGCCCTGTCATAGCAAACTATTGCTTCTGTGCTCCGAGAACTGAGCGAATGCTCGGTTTGGCTTAACCATTTGTATCTTTCTAAATTTAATTCAGCAACGATCCCAGTCAGGGCAAGAAAGAGGCCTGAACCACGTCCCCAGACCTGAACATCCCTAAATTTTTCTGTGGGAGGGAGCTCGGGAGTTCCAAACTGGGGTCCAAGTTTCACAGCTGGGCAAACCAAACCACCAGTGTTTGAAATCCTGATCTGCATGTTGTGGTTTGGACAGACCCTCTAGCAGGAACAGGCAGCAGCATGCTGTAGCCATGTGTAAATCAGTGTTTAAACCGAACATTTATAGGATAACAAAACAGGCTTTCCCCTCTCCCTCTACCCTCTAATAGTGAAGTAAAACAAGTAGAACACAGGATATGTTGAATATATGGGATGTTTTCTGTTTTAGTATGATCTAACTTCAAAGTGAGGCTCCACAAGGAAGGATTAGCTTTTCTGTTCGAAGACACTATCATATTTTTTAGCAAAGTCTTGAGAAAAATATGTTAACTATTTTTCAGACAGGTCCTGTTAAGAAGCAGTCACTCATTTACTTTTGCAATTTCCTTCCAGATATAGATGAATGTCGGACTATTCCTGAGGCCTGCAGAGGAGATATGGTGTGTGTCAACCAGAATGGTGGCTATTTATGCGTACCCCGAACAAACCCAGTGTATCGGTCACCATATCTGAACCCTTATTCAAATATTTATCCACCGCCCCCAGCACCAGGCCCTGTTCCTAACTACCCCACTGTTACAAGACCTCTGATCTGCCGATTTGGTTACCAGTTGGATGAAAATAATCAGTGTGCTGGTAAGTAGTAGAAATCTTTATTCTATATTTTTACTTATATTAAAGCTTGTCTCCGCTGGAGAAACAATTGTCCTGCAATTGTCCTTTAGTTATTGTATCACCCAAGCCCCGTCTTTTGAAGTTCGGCTACTTTTTTTAAAGGATGTGAGCTCTACATTTCATATGGCCACTATTCAATGCAAGCTAAGATATGATTTAGTCCTATTTAATCAGGAAACCCACTTTTATGAAAGAAGTAATGTTTTTGTGAGATAAACAACCATCTGATGGCAGGTGATCTGTCAGCACATCAGAGTCATGCCTTTTATGTTTATGATTCTGTCCTTGAGAGAGAAGATAGATGGCCCTCCATTTGAAGCATTAGGTGGGGACTGAGGAAACCTTGATTCAGTTCTTGGCAGTATGTGACCTTGTTCAGATTCCTGGACCTCAGTCTTCCTCCTTTAAATGGTATAAATAAGAGTTGTTTCCTTGTGCTTTGCGATCTTCACTTGCACCGTGAGCTCTTTTGAGCACAAACGTTGTGGTGGTACACAACTTTTAGCGCTACTATAGACTTCAGCTGAAACTGGAACTCCCTTGTTCCAGACGCTGCGCAAACACACAGGGAAAGAATCACTGCCCCGGCAGAGTGTTGACATTGTCTTAGTGCCTTGATATTCCCCCATCTCCAAAGCAAAAAACAAATAACCCCATGAAAAATTTATTGTGTTGGTAGTTTTTCTGCTTTTGTATCTTTTGCTAGCTTCAGATTCTACTTACTTCATTTCATACTCCATTTAACTTGGATATAAGCTGCTCCTGTATTACTCAAATTTAAGGGAGATTTAGATTATACCCCTTTGGTTTACTCACTTTTGATAATGTCATGCTATGAAGGAATGGAGAGAAAATTTCTGAATTAAATCAAAGTAAATTCCACTAGCCAAAATATTTTTTTTTTTTAATGCCAACTTGGAATCAGAAGATCAGGATCAAACGGATCATTGGCGGCTGCTGAGGTTAAATACTGGAGATGTAGCCCACAGGTCTACCGCAAGGTTAATCTATAACCGCTACTTATTGCTGTGTCTCAGTTGTCCTAATGGTAAAGTGAAAATTTTAGCTGTTACTATATGTAGCTAATTGTCTGAAGGTTTTTATTTATTTTTTTTTTTTAAATAGGGCTGGTCTTTGACAAGAAAAAAAGCCCAAACTACAGAACATACGAGCTTTCAGTAGAGAATTTTGCCTGTCTGTAGACTAAGGAACTCCATTTAACTCAGAACATTCCTTTTTTACTGCTGCTACAGAACAACACCAAAGCTAAAGCTGACTTGTCTTTCAGACTTGTTCTGCCCTATTGTCTGAAATTTCTGGCAGGACTTGGTTTCCGATGATGTACTTCGTTTGCTCCCCTAGTGAGGAGATCGTGATGCTTCATGGGAGCTGTAAGAGTCTAGATTTAAATTCAGCTACTTTGGGGAGCATTTTTCTGTATTTGAATCATTGGCGTCATTATGTTCGAAGGTGGGAAAAATGTATTTTCTAACCAGTGCTAGTAGTAATACCTACTGGAAAATTAAAAAAACTGTTTTTTTAATGAGGATTTTTGAAATCCTGAAATAACTGATGAGTTTGCTGTAAAAATAAGCATGTGTACTATCCAGTCCTTTGAAAATTTCAACTAATCCTTCTGATCTTAGCAAATTGGTCGACCTCAGTTATTTTATCTACTGATTTGTGAGCTGCCAGGAGTGTTTTCATTTTGCTAACTTTGATGTAGATGGATCAGGAAATAGGGCAGTTAGCGGAAAAGAAGTGCTGAAATCAAAGGGGAAATGAAAGCTCTATATTTTACTCTCTCCGGCCTGCTGCATGCAAGCCACCCTAATCAAAACAGGTGGATTTTGCAAACTTTTACAGTGGACCTTCCAAGCTGCAAAGGGCATATATGTTGCTACCTGCCCTGGCAGAAATGTGAGGACTAATGCTTTCCTCAGTCAGGGCTGTTCACTTCTGTCACTTTAACTTTCAAATACAGGAATTTAATTGGGAGGGAAAGTTTGGTGAATAGAGACATTAACAAGAATAGATGGGAAAGGACCAATAAGCATTTGAGTACCACAGTTAGCTGGAAGCAGTTTTTGAAAGTCTACATGAGGTTTGAATTTGGGCAGATGATGGATCGTATTTGTGTTGGAGGAAGAAAAACAAAACTTAAAGAAAACAAGACCTGTCAGACCAAAGGGGTCTCTGCTGGGGTTAGACTTCATTTTTCATTTACTGAAATCCTCTGGAGAGATTCACTGTATTGATGTAGTATTTATTTTTGTATTTCTGTACGCTAGAATGGAAAGTGCAGACACCAAGGGAAGTGGTATGAGTACGTGTCTCACTGCAGTGGTGGTAGGAAGGACTGATCCCCTGTTTCCAAGACTTCTGGTGCAGTTAACAGGGGTGATGTGCAGCCTCTTGCTTGAAGGCCTTGGAGATGAGGCACCAGGGAACCTTGACAGGGTCCCCAGAAACCACCACCATTTCACTCAAATCATTCAAGAAAGTCTGAATTGTATGACTCATGGCTCCATCTTATTATCAGTTAATTATAAGCATTGCATCATGTTAATAGTATTCCAGTTGCTCTGTGCTTCCCTACTTGTCAGCATTCAGCATGACCTTAGGATACGAAGCCCTTCAAGGGTTAATTTTGTGGCGGAATGGTTGAAAAGAGTAAACTGGAATCTATTTTGCTCAGTAGCTGAGGCACTATATAACTTACAGGTTTGTTTTGTTGGTGTTCTGGCACCGCCTTCCAGCACCTTCTTTCCAAATAAAATTGGTCACAGGTATTTCCACCAGAGATAATGAGACGTTTTGCTGTTGACTTCAGGGGAACCAGAGCTATTCTAATGCCAATGTTTCTGAGAAATCTCCAATTTTTAACAGAGTCCACATTTTTGTCTGGTCAGATATGGGGTTACAGGTCTGGGCCACATTTTCTATAGCTAGGCCAACAGAAATCTTTACTTTCTCTTTGAATTCCAGTCAAAACAGCTTATTAAACACAGGAACCTTCCCTGGGAGTTTTGTAGCCTCAGCTTTGAAGCGCTGAGCTTGTTCAAGAGACTTCCAAAGTGAAACAGGAAAAAAATTTGATCTGAAAGCTGTATGAGACTTAAGCTCTCTTTTTTTTTTATTTTATTTTTTTAATTTATTCCCCCTTTTGCTAGAGCTGACAGGAACATAGGAAGGCTGTGAGAGGGTTGCTCTGTCCCAGGCTGGCATCTGGCTGGCCTGCCGAGGCTCCACGTTCCCTGGCTCTCAGAGGAATGTGCACCCCGGGTGGTTTGACTAACATTCCCCCTCATGGGGGTTGATATATTCCAACACTGCAAAAAAAGAAATACAACCCATTCTTTTTCCTTTCAAGCTTTTTTGGCCTCATCTTTTCTGACCTGGATGGTCGTAGACTGGGGTGAGGTGTCCATGCTCCTTCCCCATCCTGCTCACCACACAGATTAACAAGACCCTTTTATCTCCAGATCTCGTCCTTTGCGAAAACAAAACCTTTCCTGGCACGTGTGCCTCTCAAAGACACCTGTCGGTGACCACTTTGCCCACTCCAGTGCCCTCTGTGTGGTGCAAAAGGAGCTGTAGCCATTTGTGGCAACAGGCAGAGACATGTTTTAATCATAATTACCTTTTAAATCTTCTGTGGGTTTGATTCCTGACACATGGTATTTTTACCCCTGAAGTTGCTGAATGCTTTATATCTTGTATGTATAAATGTACTGTGTTTTCAACAGCACGAAGTCTGTGTAAACTCATTCCAAAGCAGGTTGGGAATGATTTATAATCACAATTAATGCTGGAATAAAAGACCACATACAGGAAAAAGCAAAGAACATCTAGCGCAAGAGCACTGCTTGAACTGTTTGTCTTCTAGCACTACTTCTCTATAAATATAGGATGGTTAGTCATAATAATGACTTTTTGTTCAAGGAACTTGGTCTAGTAACTGTTGGCAAGATTAAACTGGAGCAACAGCCCATGTTCTTGCATTATACGTTCATGAGCTGAGAGCTCTTTCCAATTTCCCTTTACTCCACCTTGCTGTTTCCTGATTTACAATGATCTTTAAAACATGCCTCAAACAGATCCTTCTGGGCATTGTGGAAAGAACTGTAATGGGTGGGCTCTTATTTTTGCTTTCTCTCCCATTAATGCACATGCACAATGTGAGGAGATGGTGGGGGTGGAGCGGCATCTGAGAGGGTTGAATGGAGGGGTCAGAGAAAGCAGACCACAGAGCCAGAGAAGCAGATGTTAGGAAAGGTATAAGCGTAAGGCAAGATGAGTATGACCAGAGGAGTTAATAAATGTGGTGGGTTGACCCTGGCTGGACACTGGGTGCCCACCGAAGCTGCTCTATCACTCCCCTCCTCAGCTGGACAGGGGAGAGAAAACAGGACAAAAGGCTCATGGGTCGAGATGAGGACAGGGAGATCACTCAGCAATTACCGTCATGGGTAAAACAGACTTGACTCAGGGAGATAAGTTTAATTTATTACCAATCAAATTAGAGTAGGATAATGAGAAAGAAAAAACAAATCTTAAAACACCTTCCCCCCACCCCTCCCTTCTTCACTCCTGATTTCTCCACCTCCTCCCCACAGCGGTGCAGTGGGACAGGGAATGGGGGTCGTGGTCAGTCCATCATGCAGTGTTTCTGCCGCTCCTTTGTCCTCAGGGGTAAGGACTCTTCACACTCTTCCCCTGCTTCACCGTGAGGTCCCTCCCATGGGAGACAGTCCTCCATGAACTTCTCTCACCTGAGTCCTTCCATGGGGTGCAGTCCTTCAGGAACAGACTGCTCCAGTGTTGGTTCCCCTTGGGGGTCACAAGACCTGCCAGCAAACCTACTCCAGTTTGGGCTCCTCTCTCCACAGGACCACAGGTCCTGCCAGGAACCTGCTCCAGCGTGAGCATCCCACAGGGTCACAGCCTCCTTTGGGCATCTATCTGCTCGGGCCTGGGATCCTTCATGGGCTGCAGGTAGACATCTGCTCCACTGTGGGCCTCCATGGGGAACAGCTTACCTCACCACGGTCTTCTCCAAGGGCTGCAGGGAAATCTCTGCTCCAGCACCTGGAGCATGTCCTCCCCCTCCTTCACTGACCTTGGTGTCTGCAGAGTTGTTGCTCTCACATATTCTCACTCCTCTCCCCGTCTACAGTGGCTGTTCTGCAGTTTTTTTCCCCTTCTTAAATACGTTATCACAGAGGCTCTACCACTGTTGCTGAGGCCACAGCTTCGGCCAGTGGCAGGTCTGTCTTGGAGCCAGCTGGCATTGGCTCTGTTGGACACGGGGGAAGCTTCTAGCAGCTTCCCACAGAAGCCACCCCTGTAGCCCCCCCTGCTACCAAAACCTTGCCATGCAAACCCAATATAATAATATTTTTTTTTAAAAAGCATTATCTTCATTTTTAAAACAAAAGCTAAAAGGAAAAAGCACAAAAGCAGAGGGAAATAGAGAGATGGTCTTTCCAAGTGTAAGAGAGAATTGTTCTTCAAGGCCTCATTTCTCAAAGACTGCCAGGACCTCCTACATTCCCCACCTCCAGGTCCCCAGTCCTACGCTTGTGGAGTGAAACTCCTTCCTTCGAAACATTACCTTTGCACAGATGGGTTTTAGATCATTACCATTTATATTGCAAGCATGCCTAAACCCCACATCCAAGCCTGCAATCCTACTGACCTGCCCTGTGTGCAACCTTATTAAGAACAGCCTATGCCTAGATGAGTTTTCAAGTGAAATAAAGGACCCAGATGTGCGTGTCTGGGGAGAGGAGTGGGAAATGAAGATGCAGGGAACAAAGAGGAGGTGGCCAGGCCTTGCAGCAGGCCCATGGCTGTGCTGGGGATAGAGTCGAGGGTTCCTCATCCAATGGCTTAGACACTAAGCCAGGCTACCTCCGAGTAGTGACTTTTCTACAGCGAACCCTTCAGGCACATAGAAACAGGAGGAAGAAAAGGAGGGGAATGCAGCAAGGAGATTATGCCCTGGAAGGGGTTGTGTAAAGAAAAACCAAATGGGATCCACTCCTGCCATTACCTTTTTTAACTCTGTTTGGTTCAGCTCTGTGTCTTTCCCTTTTCCTCTTGGTCTGTGAGATAATCCCTTTTGCTATTTTGAGGGACAGTTCCTGAAGGCTATGTGTGGTCCCTGTTTGGGCAGCACTGCCATCATGTCCAAATTAACTAAAAGCAAAACGAAAGATTGCATGAAAATAGGTTCTGTAAGAGGTTGAGAGCAGTCTCCTGAGAGAGTATGTAATTGATGACTGCTTCTGATTAAATTAAGGGCCATGATGTGTAACCTTTATTCATAACATGGTTTTCCTGTTGGGTTTTGTGGGGGGAAATACAAATTCAGGCCTCATGCTTCCATAACAACAGAAAAGTTGCCGCTGGAGCATCTCAAGAAGAAGCTATAGTTGGTGGCTAAGGCTTGGGCTGGAGGATTTTGCTGGGTACCCATATGCTGGGTATTTTGGGACTTCAGGTCATTCTGTGTAAAATGAAATAATTCATTTTCAGGATTGTACCAAGGATAATTTCACAACTAGATGATAGGTGCTGAGATAATTCCCTGACAAGTATTATGTAAAAATATGTAAACAGGAGGAAAAAAGGCCCAGTTTAACAATCCTACAACAGCGAAGCTCAAAGTGAGACATGGAACTTATTTACTTCCCCAGTGCACCAAACTGGTTGGAAATCACTGGGCACTTCTGCCTATGTTCCTGCATACATAAGAGGAGAGAAGTCCCAGAACTTTACCAGTATCTCGCATTTGTTTCAGGAATACCAGTGCTACAAAAGCTTTCAGTGGTTATTTGATCCTGTTGTTTTTCAGTCACCATCTACTTAGACTGTGCTCATTTCATGTTTTAACACAATTCAAGTTGGTAGAGCATAGATTATCTAACATGACGAGACTAGACAAGCCAGGTAAAATAAAGACATGAAAAATACAAACTATGTACATTAAGACAGAAGACCATATGCCAGGGGACTAACGGAAGAAGGATCATTAACACTGTAGAGTACAGACATACTTAACATAGCCCTATCCCATTGGATAAACCCACATTGTACAGCTCCAGGCAAACATAACTATAATTCTTCTGGGTCCAGCCTCAGTGCTTCTGATCTGATGGCCTGATCTATTCACAAGCCCAACAATCTTCATAAAGGTAATCATGAGTTGACCATAAAATATTCCTGGGTGAAAAGGTACATCTGAAAACACTTAGAGCTCCTTCCTCCCTCAGGAAACCATTGCACCAGCTGGGAGGTTGGGCCAGGGCTGAGGACAGGCAAGATTCAGCTAGTGCCTGCAGTAGGGTCCATCAGTAGGGTCATTCCTACAGAAGTTTGACCACCAATAATTGTATCATCCCCCAGCAGAATTTACCAAGGAGAATGAGGGTGGAAATGCTGCTTTTCACTGAAGTGAATCCATCTGTGGTGGCTTGATAGAAAAGGTTGCTGTTTGTATCTGACTGTAGCAGGGTAAACTGAGCCCTCTGTGGCTTGGATTATTCCTTCTCTCATTCCTCGCTAAGTGCAGTGTGGGAGGAGTATGGTCTGGTGGTTAAAGCACAGGCGAGCACTTCATTTATTTGCGAAGCTTCTACTACTCACAAGGAAATGAGGAAAATTGGACCAAGAAATGTAACATGCAAGCCAAGAAGGCTGGCAAATTATTAAGTAAACTGGCATCTCTGTGTACTGGAAGGAAAAACAGCCAGCTCCTGGGTATGGCAAAGTGTAACTGTAAGTGCCAGTCCATCATTCTGCATGTCAGTGCCTTTCAAGCATCACCAACTGACCATATTAATGCGCGATGATGTGAGAAGGGAAAATAAAATAAAGACAGCTACAGTATACCCACAACTGAACTTGACTGAACTACAGTCATACTGGGTAGACAGCTGGATAAGTCAACTGGAGACCAAAAACTCTTCTTAGACCTGCGATTATGGTTCCCATTGACTTTGGTGAAGATTTTAGGGTCTTGGAGCAGAAGTTCCTGCAGTGACTTTATTAGGTTTAGGTTAATCTGTCTTAAGCGTAAGCCACTGATCCTAAGTGTCTTATGGTCGGGGAGTCTGGTACAATATTTTCCTTGTGCCAGACTCCTGATATCATGACAAGGATTTCTTAGGCACTGTGGGGGAAGAATAGACAGCTGGTCAGAATATCACCTTATGATTAAAAACTGTGGCAGCCAGGGGTGTTTGAATTTGCTTTCAACTTTAGCTTGAACTGAAGTGATTCTGCCTGTGGAAGTGTCATCATTTGCTTGCTAGGGGTGATTAAAAGTCTTCGGGTTTCTTCTGTACTGAGGGTGGGAGGCAGGAGGGAAGCACAGTGCCACACAGGAGGGGACAGCTGAATGAGAATGTGTCACGTTACAAAATATAGCTGGTTTTCTATGCAGAGAAGGGACATAAGCACAGAAGGGACAGTCTTTCTTCAGTAGTGCCCATTGATAGGACGAGGGGTAATGGGCACAAGCTTGAACATAGGAAGTTCCATCTTAACATGAGGAGGAACTTCTTTACTTTGAGGGTAGTGGAGCACTGGAACAGGCTGCCCAGAGAGGTTGTGGAGTCTCCCACTCTGGAGACATTCAAAACCCGCCTGGACGCTGTCCTGTGCAACCTGTTGTAGGTGACCCTGCTCTGGCGGGGGGGTTGGACTAGATGATCTCCAGAGGTCCCTTCCAACCCTGACTATTCTGTGATTCTGTGATTCTGTGACAATGTCCATGTCTTGTTAGATGTGCAGGCACTAGTCCAGGCACAGGAATGTTGAAATCTCTGTAGACTGTGAACTCTCTAGCTCATGCTGTGTTTCAGTTTTCCCACTTCCTTGGAGTACTCTGATACTTTGGTGTACAAGGTGGCAAAAACCCAGCAATCCCATCTCCCTTGCACTTTGGAGGCTGTAGAGGGAAAGGGTATGCGAAGGAAAGGGGTTTAACCGGATACACTGGGATCTGGTTGGTTGCATGGCCTCGGCTAAGCTTGGTCTCTGAATTCGGCATTATTGGTCACCGGGCTCTGAGCCAGATAATACACAGAATTCAGTTGTCACCAAGAGCTAGTTGGCAGGAGGTTATATCTGACTCGCTTCAGAGCAGCAGTAATGGTGCCCAGCCTGCCATACCCTCAGGCACGTGCTGGCCAGGGCAGGGCTCTCACTCCTGCTGTTAATCTCTGAATGATTCCTTAGACTCACTGCGAACAGCGGTTTGATATGCAGGGCTTTGTGGCCGCCTTGCCTTTATTATGTCTTACTTCCAGGGACTTCAGCAGTGCCAGATCAGTTAAAGCCGCTATGTACCAATTAGCTCTGTCTGCTCTGGAGCAGATTTCACGAGCTTTCCTTTGTGGGATAGCTGTCATGAAAGGCAGTCCCGCCAACGAGACAATTACTGGGCTTAAAAGAAAATTAAGTCACTTAACGGTGCTGGAAGATTGACAGACTTCATGAGCACACTTCTCCAACCCATTGGCTCTGTGGCTTGCTCTTCTCTCGTTTTCCTAGGGGTGTCTGTTTTGGCTGTGGGTGACAGGCCATGCCTAGCTTTCTGCTGGGACCCCCCGGGACTTTGGTTGCGTGAGTGATGCCTTCTTTGGCATAACATGCAGAGTTCAGTACATGGTAGAGTGTCTCTTTTTACCTGGAAGACATTTTCAGTGCCCTTAATAGCACAAACCCTCTGCTCAGGCCTATGTTAATCTTTGCCTGTGTTTGCAGCACCCACAGTGCCTAGAGGTGGCAGTGTTCTCAATGCCTTAAAAGTCACCATTTTTCTTGGCCTTTCCCTTATATTTTTTGGGTCAGCTTTGTTTCTTTTCACTTGGTTCCAGCCTGAAATTGGCCATGGTTATATGTCACAATCAAGATGTTAAGCCAAAATATATAGAAAATATGAACTGGCTCCTTTACCAATATCAATCAGCCAGATGGACCATATGTTTTGCCAGACTCTATAGGCAGAGGTGACGGCAATGCTGGCATTGCTCCTTTGTCTTGTCCATAGGACACCAGACCCATGACAGAGCTGCCACGCAGAAGTATAAGAGCTGCCTGATGATGCGTGGAGTTTAACACGCTCTGACGCCTTCATCTGCCAATTGACTGGCTTCCCGTTTTAGTACTTCAATGAGAGGAGAGAATTTTTCAAAGCAAATAAAGCTACCAGAAGATGAATGGGATTTACACATCACCAGCCCAGTTCAGAGTAGTAGTTTCACTGTTCTGCCTCTTGGCTGGGATGGGCTGCCCATTGAGGATGACCAGATGCGCTGAAGTCCGTCTTCACTTTTAACACCAGCAAAACCCTTTCTGCTTTTAGTTCTTTTCAACCATAACTCACGGCTGCAGGTGCCTTCAGACCTCTTTGCTCAATATTGTTTTCAGAATTGACTACCTGTCTGAGGAATCACAACATCTGAGCAACCAGCTGTAATCCCTTGAGGGCTCTAGGTTTTCAGGCAGAGGCATTCAGCACTTTCTGCCAGTCGGGGTGTGTACGGTGTCTTCGTTTGGGCACCTGCAAGTGTGTATAGACAAACTCATAAGTCCTTCTGGGAAATTGCCTTAGCTTTTCTGTGGCTCGGCTCTACAGCAATAACATGCCAGTTTGTGTTCATGAGGCATTCAGATACTGAAAATACAAGAAGTGCTTCAGCTAAACACGGAGAGCCCAAGGAGGAGGGGGAGAGGAGTGCTTCATAAACTTGCAGGGGCTGAATGAATCCATGATCTACCACTTGTTTGGTCTGTTTTGTTTTGTTTTGTGGTTTTGTTTTGTTCTTTTGTTTTTTGTTCTTTTGGGTTTTTTTTTTCCACAAAAAGAAACAATTTTAATGTCTGCTTTGTTCTAATATTTTGAGCTTGTTTCCATTTTCTAATATTTTTTTTTTTTGTGAAGTAAAATTCTTGCTTTCCAGCCAGCCCCCTGAGTAAATGAGGCATTAGCTGGTGAATCAGTAAATTGCTGGTTGGATCAAAGGCATTAACTGGTTTAGTGGTACAACCATAACATATCTACAGGTGACAGTGAATGGGAAGATTGTACAAATAGTAATACACAGAAGCCTAGAAAAGCTACAGTTGTGGTCAGGAAATTAAGGGACTGGAAACACAGCAGCCGATGAAAAGATAACCTAAAACATGGCCGTCCGATGGAAGATAAACAGTAGAAGGCAGTGATATCAAGAGCAGCGTAGCACGGGGCAGTTTCTGCCAGTGGTACTGAGACCTCTCATCCCAGAATAGAGAAGGAATTGTCCTTCGGTATGTTCTGCTGAGAACGGATCCAACCTGCTGACATTAAGTGTAAGTACTTTACTACCAGATAAATGTGGATAAGTTTATGGAAATCTCAGCACAGAGCAACAGTAAATTGGGGACATTATTGAGGCTGACTGATTAAAAGAGCTAAGTATATTGTAAAGCTTAGGGTAAGATCACAGCAATTGGAACTGTAAATCTCAGAGAAGCAGAAGCTATGTATGGTGGGTGGTACAAAAGTATGATTATTCCTGAATAGCATACAATTTGCTGAAATGAAGGAAAATTACTTTTAGACTGAACTTAGTAAAGCCCTTTATGACAGTGCAGCGTATCAGGTTATACAAGAATACATTAGGTATGTTGTAGTGGAGGAATAGTACAAAATGTATCGGCAGAGCTTTAATTCAGAAGCAGACTGAAATTATTTTAATTAAGAGCAGGGCTGACTTTGTGATGGAGTAGCCCAGAACTGTGTATTGACAGCTATCAGCTGGTTTCATGCAGTCTTCCCAAAAGACTGTAGCATGCCAGCTTTGGGAAGGAAGTGTTCTTCCCCACTAAACCACTGCTATTTGAAGGTGGGGTTTTGTAAAACCCGTATTATGTTATTCAGCTAGTATGTTGCACTTTGAGGCAAAACTCTTAGTAAAATCAGTGATTTCTTTTTTTCCTTTTTTTTTTCCCAACTTGTAACATGCCAATTTGAATCACTGACATTTTCAAGAGGTTTAACTAGTCATAAAGGAAAAGTGGCATAAAAGAATAATAAACTCTTACAGGGTTACGCATAACGCTTCCAACCCTGCCTATTATTTTAATTGAAAAACAGTGAAAATTTTATCTCCATATTCCCCAGACAATTTTGAAAACCTGAATGTAGATTTGGGCCCACAGAGATATGGCATAGACGTGTCCTATGCAGACTGGAGAATACCTCTAAATGTAATTAGCAGTTGACAATCTGTAGTATATCCATTAATGGCCCAGCAGGTCATGTGCATTCTGAAACTGATAAGGGTACGTTGTCATGAGATACGAAACATCATCACGCTCTGCTCCACCAAAATCTCAAGCTGACATCTAGAAGTTCGGGGCATGAAACCATTTCAGAAATACCTGATCCATCCATGTTTCATTCCCTCTGACCTGGGGAGGGATGTGAAACGCCGAATTAAGCACTCTATGCAGTATTTGATTGGAGATCAAAGACTACAAACAGTAAAATGCTAATCATGCTAAGGATTTGCTAGACATGCTTCTGCTGGAGACTGGGCCTTCTGAAATGTGCCTGCTTTCTTGCATGACTGAGTATGACCGGAGACCTTGTGGTAATAAGGGGCTAATAAAGGAAAGTACTATAATAAAGGAAAAAAATGCAATTTAGCTTTTCACTACCGCAGGCCCACATGATGGAAAATTCACTGGCATGTGCCTTCTGGAGAGTAAGAGCAGGAGTTTGCTCCAGGAATAACCGCAGACATTAAATGTTCCTGCTGGTTGGGAACATCACCTTTTTTTGTTTATTTATTTACTATTTTTTTTTAAATTACCTAAACAGAACATATTTTTTCAGGCCAGGCTTCTTGGAATTGAACGATTTGGTTAGGGAACACTCAATTCTGAGCTTTCATGGGTTCTGTGAGAGCTGGTGGGACTGCCTGTGACATTGGTAATACGACTGGCCACGTGTTCAGCCTTTAGCGCTAGCTGGCCATTTCTGAATTCTGGTGCAAAGAAGACAGACATACCTTGAAGCTTTGGGGACAAAAATGTGCAGATCTGTGTGTGTGAGTAGGGCAGTCCCGGTCCTAGCTGTGTTCGTACAGCTCCCAATGGACTGGTTCCCCCACCTCAACAGCTTCTAGGAGAGGTTCACACTGATAACAAGGTTTACTACTATCTGTGTATAGAAGAATTCTAAGTATTTTCTCTTAGCTACCTCCAGGAGATAGTTTAGTGTGCAGTGGATTCCTGTTGTCTTCACAGGCAGCCAATTCTCCCAGTCATACTGGTTCCCTGGAATAAGAAAGACTAAAGGGCGTCCAGCAAAGGACCACCATGGTGGTTAGAGGGTGGGAGCACATAACAAACAAGGAGAGGTTGAGAAGTGGGTTTACTCTGCCTTAAGATGATGAGGCTGGTGAGGGAATTGTATTGCTTGCTGTCTTCAACTGTCTAATGTGAGTGTGTAGAGAAGATGAAGCCAGATCCATCTCAGAGGTGCAAATGGACAGGAATAGGCAAAAGTTGCAATATGGGAAATTGTTATTAGGTATGAAGAGAAATGTTATCACTGTGAAGGTGGTCAAACACTGGAACCGAGGTTTGTAAAGTTTGTGGCTAACAGGTGTATGTTGGAGAAATTCAAACCTCAGCTTGAGAAGGCCCTGAGTAACCCGACTGTATTGCTCCTGCTTTGAGTGGAGGCTTGGACCAGATGACTTCTAGAGGTCGTGCCTAACATGCCTTGTGCAACGGTTCTGAGACTGCAGTGCCTGCAGTGCAGGAGTCTGTGTCTGGTACTGGTCTAGCCTTTAATTTACCTGGCTCCCATAAAATGAAAATTATATTCTCTTTGTCACATAGACTTTAAGTTTTAGCATTGATTTTGAAGTGTTGTAAGATCTTTGGATGAAAGCTTATATAGTGAAGTAGAAGTAATAATCAGAGGTGAAGGATTTTGCTCTCAGTTTTTGTGTAAAGTGAATCTTGAGTTTCACAGATTGCAAATTCAGGCAAGACTATCCATATCAACACATCTGTTTTATGGCAGGATCAGTACAGGGAACAAGATCTGCCTTTATCTTGATTGATTTATTGATTGACAGGTGAGGGCCAGGACTCCTGCAAGTGTTAGGTAACTTTTATTAGAAATTTTCTTTGCTGCAGATTCAGCCTTTCATCTTGTCCTGCCTGGGAGTTTCACAACCATCCAGAACCTGTCATGGTCCTGCTCAAAACTGACAGTTCTTGGGGTTAAAAAAACCTCAACTCTGCCTCTAAAGGCTCAGCACATCTTCTTTGAGGGCTTGTTATGTCAGGATTTCACAAATCTTGAGAGTTTCTGCCTAAATTTATGCATTAAAGGTAACTGAATGGGTTTTAAAACAAAGAGAGAGAGAGAGAAAGAGAAAAAGCCCTTTGAGATGAAACACCTCTTTTTCGAGGGAGCTGTGAACCGAGAGTAAGGAGAGTAGAAGAATTGCCAGTAGACATCCACATCACACACTAATTGGAACAAAGTAAACCTCCCATATCCGCAAAGTTTTCATTTATCCAGGAAGGTCTGCAACCCAGTTGGCTGGCGGCAATTTTGGGAACATTGCAAGCAAATGTGGCTCAATCATTATAGAAGAGTGAATGCCAAATCTGAGCTAAAGCCAGTTATTTGAGCAGGGATTATAGGCATTTTCCAATGATCACCACCAGCGAAATAAATAAATAGATGGCTTGCTATGTATACACTCAAAGGGGAATGTTGCCCAACATGCATAGCTCTTTGCTATTAACAGTAATGAGGACACAGCTGTCTGAGCCTGGAAGCCAGTATTTGCAGAGGATAATTCTCAAGGATTTTTCTTCTCCACTGGCTTTTGTCCACTACCCATTCTTTTCTTTCAAAAGAGCCCAAAAGGCCCTAACATTTATACAAGAATTACCTTGGCTTTGTGGTGCTTTTGAGATTGTTATAAAGCATGCTGACACATGGACAGATTTGAAACTCAGATGAAATATGAAAAACAATTTTCTCCCCTGATAAGCTCCCCAATGCCCTTAGTGCCAAGCAAAACACTCTCTTTGTAGTCAGTCACGACAGCTCCTAGAGCAGCTGGCAAGGGCTGCTGCCATGGGTAGAGATCTGAAGCTCTGCCTTCCCAAGAAGGACTTCTAACTCCCACTGCCTGCAGAGCTTGTGGCTGTGCCGGGGCAGACGAGTGATGTGAGTGTTGAGTCATGTATAACTGATCAGCTCTACAGAACCTCTAAAGCAAACATAAAACCATCCCGCTGTCCAGACACAAGTTCTGCAAGCGCTGTTGGTGTGGCCAGCCCCTTTTCCCTGGTTTTACCAGCCAGGTTCGGGGAATAAGGTCTCAGATTCCTGGAGGAAGACAAAGCACTGTAGTCTCCATTGCGTGTGTGTTTGACTTGTGCAGTTTAAGCAACATGAGGCAATCTACGGCCATGCCACCTCCAGCAGGAGCCTCCTTGTGTGTTCAGCTTTGAATCCAGCCCACTCCTGAATGAGATGCTGGTGATGACTGCTGAAGATTTGTGAGAGATTAGTTAGTGATGAAATCTCGTATTACTATTCCAGTTCCCCATAATGGAGATCCCTTGTTTACATACATGCATGGGGTCGTCTTTTTTCATATATATTAAAGATTTCAAGGTACCCTGTGAGAGTGACTAGGGAATCCATAGTGAATTCTCTCTAGGGTTATATACATATTGCACACCTAGAATCTCTCTTGTATTTTCAGGTCTCCAATACTTTACTCCCACAGTTGTTTGCACAACATGCTTGAGCAATGGTTAAAGCTTTTGTCATGTCACACGTCAAAAGTGGCGGCATTTTAATGGAAGAAGCAACTCTCCCAATAAAAGTTTCTGATATATCCTGCAGGTGGATATTTGCATCCCTTGTTTTTCATTGCGACTTTAATTTCTGGATCCGTTTGGATCAATTTCTTCTGCTGTATTAAAAGTAGGGCTGTTCTCCTCTTTACTAGTTATTGTGGTCTATTCACAGTCTCAGACCTCTTTAGCCTGCCAAAACACTTGGAAAAGGAGCTCTTAATGACTCAGTTAAAATGTACGGTCAAGAAGTTCACTTATTAGAGGAAATGTAAACTGACCACCAATTGGCTAAACCAGCTGGCTGGACTGTTTGTGCTAGTGATTTCTCAAAGCTCCCCGGGGAGCAAAAGTGGGAATAGCAGTTCTCTTCTTTTAGTTGTCTCATGCTTTGTACCCTAACAGAAAAGTATTTGAAAGAATTTGTTGGAGGAGAAGCCAATAAGATTTCACAGACATGTTGAAAGACTTTATAAATAGTGCTTTAAACTCCTATATTTTTAATATATTCCTTCTTACATGGTCTTTTTAAACTATCCCATAGAGTTGCAGAGAAAATACACAATTCAGCCATAGCAAATTCACTTTTTTAGTGCTAATGGTTCTTCTCTTCTGTGGAATTTTATAAGCCTTCTCTCTAAAGGTTCTTGCTATATGAGGCTATTACATATTACGCAGCAAAGGGAGGACTGTAAAGATCTTTTGCTAGAAGTATGTTTTAATTTCTTAGTGTGCACTTCCTGGCTCTGATTGCACATCTTTTTCTTTTCCACTGCAATAGAAAGTGTCACTTAGATAACCTCCCAGCAGCTGGGAGTATTCCCTGGTGCTCCCTGGCTCCTCTCACCACCCTACCAGCAGATCTCAGTGTAGCATATGATCATACAAAATAGGTCATTTTGAGAAATGAATAGTACACTCAAATTATTCAGCTGAAAAATATGTTTCCTGCTGATGAAGATGAAACCATTGATGTGGACAGCAGCTGTTTTGTATCTCCTAATTCAGCAGATTCAGTGTCATCAGTGGGACGCTAACACCTCTCTACCTCGCTCCTGCAGGGTACTCGGGTCACTCGTGTTCTGCTGTACCAGAGCTTCTTGGAATAGTGTAAGTGCAGCAGGGAAATAATTGAGATTCCCAAATCACATGCACTGATCATGGATTTCGTAAGATGTGCAGAACCTGCATCAGGAAATCATGAATCCAGAGCGTACAGTTATACTCCATCCATGGAGTTTCCATGCTTAAGCAAAGCCCTGAATTGAAATCAGTAGTTTCCCTCGTTTCTGACCCCAGAATTAAGATGCAGACTGTGCATTTGTGCAAAGGCTCTCATGGCACACTGGGAATAGTCCGCACAACTGGATATGATCTTGTACCACCAGGGAGCCCTGGGAATTGGTGGGAGTGAGAAGCTGTGATCATGCAAGGTAATGCTGAGCATACGGACCACACACAGGTCTGTTCTGAGCAGGAGGGGAAGGGAATGCTGCCCCTTTTGTCCCTCTCCTATACATTTACCTGTGTGGCTGTCCTATAAATCTCAATCACCAAAGCAAGACTAGAACTGTACTCAGAAAGCAAAGTCCTTTCACAGTTTAGCTGTTGTTTATCATCTTTGAGTAATGTTAAAAGTGCGCTAGCTAAGGAAAGGCTCAGTCTGCTGGCAGGAGATCTAGAACCTGTGACACATGTTGAGCAATTTTCATACCAGGCAGAAGGAGCAGCATTACAGATTCATTCCTCACACTATTTAGTATCTACTTCCAGGCTGACCATCTATGTGAAAAAAAAAACCCACTTTAATCCTTGTTTAGCAGTCAACCAATAACATAATGCATACGGGATGCAGATAGAAAATGAATTCTGCGATCAACAGCCAGTCCTCAGACACTGAAATATGCAATTAAACAGGTGTTTAGGGTGTTGATCTTGGATTGTGTCCAAGCTCAGCAGGGTCAGTCGTCCTTGGAAAAAAACACTGACCCCACACAGCAGCAGTTTGAATTTGGCTTCAGTCTGCACTTCAGGAATGTGGCATTGTTATTTCTCCCCTTTTCTTATCAAATGTAATTATCTTGAGAAAAAAAAAGTTTTGAGAAAACATGTGATTTCACTGAGTAAAAATCTACTACTGAGGAAATTATTTCTCAGTGTCCAAATAAGGAGTGGGGGAGAAGTTCGGGGAAAGTGCTCTGTTCCAGGTAATCTTGGAACTGATACCCATGTTACTGAGCTCGGATGTTTAGTCCTGGCTGGCAATTATTCCTATAAAAAAAATAGACATCCAATCTTTGTATTATTTTAAAATGGAGCCCTGAGGGTTATAAATGACTGAATGAGCTTCAGAGTTTGAGCAGACAGAGATTCTGGAACGAGCTCGCAGCCTTGAGCCTCCCTGCAAGAACTTTGTTATCTCATGAGCAGGGTGATCTCCTGGGGTTGTATTGGTACAACAGTGGGACTACAATATAAACAGAATAAAATACAGAAGTAGGGCCCCAAAATCACCCACACCTCCTAGTAGTAGGGGGAAGAAGACTTTCCATGGCAAACTTTTTTTGCTCTGCAAGACCTGTGCTCTCACAACTGTCAAATTAATCTTCAGCCTTACTGCGTTGGACCCTGTGGTGCTAATGGCTCTCAAACAATCGTGATGGCAAAAGCATACCCACTTTTGTCAATGGTTGGTCAAAAGAAGGAAACACAGCCACAGCTACTACTGTGACCCACAGAAATTTGTGGCATGATTATCAGAACTCATTACTTAAGAAAGGAAGTCATGCATGCTAAATATGTTCCAAATAGAACAAAATGTAACAGTCCATCTGTGAAGTGGAGCACATTGCCAAAAGCATATCGTCTTGGAAATCTGCTGTCCACATTGGCTTCCCTCTTGAATACAGAGTCCAAGCAAAGTTTCTCTTCTAATCACCAAAGCCTCCAAGAATGTGGTTCTAGCTCAGAGATGATAAGGCCACGTCCTTCAACGACAGCTCTCTGCTAGGGGCGTTATGACCTTGCCAGCCGTCAGGGAAAGGAGCTGTCATGGAGGGAGTGGAACGGTCACAGCACCGTGAGCACGGACCTTGCTTGTGGAGGGATAAGCGTGGTCACAGATCCCATTGCTTCCAACACCAGTGGATGGACTTAACAAGGCAGTTGTCTCCCTTGTTCCTGTAGTGGCAGATACACATCACCTCCCTGGGATGGAGCTTCTTCCGTAAGCTTTCCACGTGCATTTTCTCTGTTGTGTGGTATGTGACCACCAGAAATACCAAAATGAAACTCATCAATATTTTTAATTAACTTTTTTTTCTTTTAAATGTAGCTTTTTTGTCAAGAAAGTCTTTTCCTGAAGGACTCTCATATTGCCACTGAACTGATGAGCTGATCTTAAGGACTTTGTTTCCTTCTGTATTCTTTAATGCATAAAGTCCCATTTATGAACAAAATCCTGTTTTTCTGAGCAGAAGAAAGGAAAACAGTTTATTTTCTTACATTTTTTGAATGTTAGCTTCCAGTGGGCAGGTGCTCTGAGTTCCTAAGCACCTCTGCTCCTTCTCCTCTTACCTGTATGCTTTCTCCCCTGGCTTTCCACCTCTTAAAGTCACTTAGCTTGCCAAACAACCTCCTACTTCCTGCATGTCCGCTTTCCCTAACCTGCAGTTTTGTTCTCTCTGGGCTCTTTGATTCAAGAGATTGCCCGTGATAATAACGTGGATTCTTCCTCTTTATCTTTCTTCCTGCTTCATAAAGATTCAATCATTCTGCGTGTCCTGAAAAGAAGGCGGTTGGCATGCCCAACGTCTTTAGGCTGATGACTCAACGTCTAGCATAAGAATGTTATCAACATTTTCTAAGCATTCTGTATTTTTTCTGCAGTTACTAAAACATTAGAGGTACAATATCTCTCACTAAAAATCTAATTTATTGACACAAATGAAAAATGAAAAATTACATGCCTGTACATTTAAATCTTTGCAAAACAGAAATCCCGTGGAAGAACTTTACAAATTCCTATCCCCATTTTCAGTAGTTTCACTGTCCAAGATAGATCTTCTAGGAAATTAAAAGAGATGTAAGGTAAGCAGAAAATTTCAGGTGTGATGGTTATGGATACAGATAAAAATAACCAAAAGTTTAATGATGTTAAATCATTCAAGGAAGGCTGTAAGACACTACTTTGACCAGATAACTGTATTTTTTTGTGACACAGACCATAGAACCTTAACCAGTAACTGATGTTTCAGCACACAGTTTTTTGCTACAGCTTATTTCAAAGAAGAAATACTGTTCAGGTATCAGGCCCTAAAGCAAAGGAACATCTACCATGTGCTTCATTATGTTTTTCAGATGGTTAATCAGTAGTACTACTAAAGTTTGTGCCTTAATTTTATTTTGAATTGGTCTTCTAAACACTGAATTTCATCCCATTGTCTTTTGCTAGTTTTAGTGACCACCTCCAGCTAAAAATTTTGTTTCCATGAGGATGTTTATAGGTCACAGACAAATATACCCTGAACCTTTTCTTAAATAGATTATTGAATGGAGCATTATCTTGCTCTGAGACAAGTTTTTTGACTTGGAATTACTCATTGGAGATTTCCTGATCTCTTCGCAATATCGCTTTTTGAAGTGTTGACAGCAGAAATGTATTTCAGTAATTATTTTACCAATGCAATATACAGTGTAGACACAATTTCCTGTGTCTACTCAGTGTTCTCATGTTTATGCTTGTCCTTTCAGCAGCACTGTGTCAGGAAAAGTTCGTGTTCAAGTGATTATCTTTAATGAACCCAAAGTTATTTTCATGACCAACATTTTTCACTCTTGATATATGACCTTGCATTTGTCTGCCTTGAAATGCACTTTCAAATGTGCCCACTATAGCTAGCAAATTACTTTTATATGAGTTCTGTTCACTTTTTAGTTCTTAACTCCACCAGCCTGTGAACCTCTGTGTTTTATCCCAAATGTGGAAAACAGTGGAGCAATACCAGATCCTCAGGATGCTGTAGACACAGATTCCATATTTATGACTGTCTCTTGAGATTTCTGGTCTCCTAGTTTTAGCGTCTTTCATTTGAGCAGTATTGAATATGTCTGGTCTTAATTCAATGGATTAGAGTATTGCTTTTCTTTTTATGCTGTGATTTCTTGCGATATTATTGATACAAATGAGAGTGGCCTCAGCCCTGCGTTCTTCGGGGACGTGAGTCAGTATAAAAGATCACTACGTCTTCTGATAAGAATTAGCCTCCCTGGTGAGATGTGGTGTGTGCTGCAGTTTGACATCTAGGTTTTCTTTCTGACTATATTAATATGCTGCTCTTTTTTTTTTTTTTGTATGCATGGCTTTTCAGTTATTTCTTCTTTTTTTTTAATTTATGGGCAATGAACTTAAAATGTCATTCATTGTTCTATGATGAGGCTAAATTCTAAAGAATCCATGAAGATTACTGCTAGCTTTTATAGATAATAAAACACAAAGCCAGTAATTTGCATGCTAAACACAATTTGTTCATTTATTTATTTTGACATTGTAAATGATATCTATCCAGTCACCAGGCATCCTGCCATCCATTAAAAATACAAGCTGTACCAATAAAAACAAAGCATCAGCACATCACATCCCACAAAAGGCAGCCAGTCAGCCAGAAATATAAAAAAACAGTTTCTCCACCCTTCCAATCCCCAAATGAAACCCCATTGCCCCAGCCACCTCACCTCTGTCAAAATGTCAAGTAAACAGAACATCACACCCCAGGGTTGTTAGACCAAACCACCACAGACATAAATTTTTAAGGCAGACACACAGAGGTAAGAAAGAGGGTTGTGGTTAATTTTGGAATATTCAGGCTCAGGCTCTTGCAGAAAGGGCTTCCTGACAAATGTATATGGAGAGGTTGCCTACATATTCTCTCGTTCAGTCAGTAATCCAAAGGTCTTTAAAACTCATGGCTTTGAGCCATGAGGGTCTGTATTTGTTCTAGGTGGTATTTCTTAGGAGGCAGAGAGCAGCGGTGTGGATGGGCTGGTGGTTGCTCTCAGTATTCAGTTGGGCAGTAACAAAGTGAATCATTCCCACTTCAGGTCAAATTTTAGTTTCAGTCTGGGCAGAAATTCTGCCTTTGGAACTAGCTGTGGGAGCAGCAATGTGAATGCAACAACTAGAAGGATGGATGAGACAATATAGATGACTCCTCATTTGATAGCACACAGCAGCATAATCAAGAGTTCAGACATCCCAGGCCAGAGTTGGCAACTCCTTGGCAAGAGAAGCTTTGAACAGGGTTCCATCCTGCCCTGCCTTCATTGTCTAGTGTGTTTTAAAGTGCTGAAGACCTGCTCTCTCAAAATCAGGAACCTCTAAGGAGTCATCCAGAGTCACTAGTCACTTGGGGAAATTTGGGCTTATTCAAAATTATTAGGTATGACAATCTTTAACATCCTCTTGTTTTCATACATAATTTCACAGCAGCAGTCCCAGTCCTGTCTGTAAGGGTAAGAAGAGGAGTGGTAGCTAGATAACTCTTTCAATTTGCCACTGACGGTGTTAATAGTCGTCTGTCTGTTTCAGTAACTACTGCAAACTTTGAGGTTCAATGCACCATTAGGGTAGGACAGGAACATTGTGAGTAGCGTAAAGTTTAACTGAAAGAGCCTTTAATGCCTCTGAGGTTTCCCAGTAGAATGTAACGCTTTCAGTATGATGGTTAATCTTTTACTTTAGATTTCATCAGTCAATGCAGAGGCTGCACAAAATTTCTGACAAAGTTGCACCTTTAAGTGTTTATATAATAAGGGCAGATTGTACTGGGATACATGAAGGACTACAAGTCAGAAATGTCTGTTACCTGTTCTTGCTTCTGTCTTCTTGAGTGGCTGCAGGCAAGTTCTTTAATTTCTTATTCTTAAATTTCCTGGTTAAAATCCAGGGGCACTGATATTTATCACCGAGTGGGAGATTGCAGGGGTTTGTAGTACAGTTTGATTTGTATCAGGTTTGGAAGGCTTCTAATAAAAATGGACTAATTGTGAACTGGCTCTGTATACAAGAGGACAAGCCCTGCCCTGAATAATTTTAGATGCTAAACAGTGAAGGAGGCTGGACTATGACAGAGGTTTTGTTATCCTCATTTTTCGAATAGGAAGCAGGGCAGTGGAAGATGAAGAGCAAGGATGAGTTCCCACAGGCTAAATTCTCAGCACATGAGTTACAGTGTGGTCACTGTTGCTGTGCCGGTTCCTTGTCCTGCACAGTAACTAATTTATATTTGCTTCCTTGTTCACCTCATGGCAATTATTCTTGTAGCCACATGCTACTTAGAATCACAGAAGAAGTATCCAATAAAGCTAGCTGGTAGTAAAACCTAGACTTGCTCTTGGGCTGCAGGTAATGTTTTCTAAGGATCTTGGCGATGAAAGGTACTAAAGGCAGGTTCAGTATAATGAAAACCATCCTTGGATATCAGTGATGGGTGACGCCATCTGATGCTTTCATGGTACTGATGCTTAAATCATCAAATATCACAATCTATTAACACCTTGAATGGGGTTTCTAGGGTTTCTTGCGAGCTTGCTTCACTACAGTAACTCTGCAGAGGGTGCCAGTGCCTTTCCCTTGTAAGGGATGGCAATAGTGAGAAGAGTGGTATGAGGTGTGACCAGGTAGACAATCTACTCAGCCTGGTGGCAGAGCTACGAGAGGAAGTAGAAAGGTTAAGAAGCTTCAGGGAGTCTGAGAAAGAGACTGGTGGAACCACGCTCTGCACTCCCTGAGACAGAAACAGAAACAGCCACCAGAAAAAACCCAAGATCCTGTAACCTCCCCCCACCAGGCTGGAGGCAGTAGCTTAAAAGAGAGGAGTGCATGGAGGCAAGTCCTCTCTTGGGGCAGCAGGCAAAACCCCTCCTTGCCCACCTCGCCTCCCCAGGTGCCTCTGCACACCAGGTATGAGGTTCTGGATGTGCAAGGCCAGTCAATGGACGTTGTGGCTGACAGGCCATCTTCACCAGAAGTGTTGCCAAGGTCAGAAAGGCCTACCCCCATCTCATGACCACCTCCACGAGGAAGAAACAACAGATTATAGTTGTAGGTGACTCCCTTCTGAGGGGAACAGAGGATCCAGTATGCCAGACAGACCCTCCTCTTGGGGAAGTCTGCTGCCTCCCCGGGCCCTGGGTTAAGGACATCACTAGGAAACTTGCTAGTGTGGTACGGCCCTCGGGCTCTTACCCATTGCTGCTCTTCTGTGTGGGTGGCAACGAAGCTGCAATGCAGAGTCCAAGGGGGATCAAAAGACACTTCAGGACCTTGGGATGGTTGGTAAGGGGATCTGGAGCACAGGTTATTTTTTCCTCTCTCTTTCCAGTCGTGGGCAGTGACATTGGAAGAAACAGATGGGCCCAGTCTATTAATTCATGTCTCCGTGACTAACCTCATCTCCTTCTATGACAAGGTGACCCACTTAGTGGACAAGGGAAAGGATGTGGATGTTGTCTACCTGGACTGTACTAAAGCCTTGGACACCGTTTCCCACAGCATTCTCCTGGAGAAACTGGCTGCTCATGGCTTGGATGGGTGTACGCATCGCTGGGTAAAAAAAGGGCTGGATGGCCTGGTCCAAAGAGTTGTGGTGAATGGAGTTAAATCCAGTTGGTGTCCAGTCACAAGTGGTGTTCCCCAAGGGTCAGTATTGGGGCCGGTTCTCTTTAATATCTTTTTCAATGATCTGGACAAGGAGACCAAGAGCACCCTCAGTAAGTTTGCAGATGACGCCAAGCTGGGCAGGAGTGTTGATCTGCTTGAGGGTAGGAAGGCTCCACAGAGGGATCTGGACAGGCTGGATTGATGGGTTGAGGCCAATGGTATGAGGTTCAACGAGTCCAAGTGCCGCATCCTGCACTTGGGTCACAACAACCCCACGCACCACTACAGGCTTGGGGAAGAGTGGCTGGAAAGCTGCCTGGTGGAAAAGGACCTGGGAGTGTGTTGTTCGACAGCTGGATGAACATGAGCCAGCAGTGTGCCCAGGTGGCCAAGAAGGCCAATAGCATCCTGGCCTGTATCAGGAATAGTGTGGCCAGCAGGACTAGGGAAGTGATTGTCCCACTGTACTCAGCACTGTTAAGGCCATACCTTGACTACTGTGTTCAGTTTTGGGCCCCTCACTACAGGCAGGACATTGAGGTCCTGGAGTGTGTCCAGAGAAGGGCAACGAAACTGGTGAAGGGTCTAGAGCACAAGTCTTATGATGAGCAGCTGAGGGAACTGGGGTTGTTCAGCCTGGAGAAAAGGAGGCTCAGGGGAGACGTTATCACTCTCCCTGAAAGGAGGTTGTAGCGAAGCTGGTGTTGGTCTCTTCTCCCAAGTAACAAGTGATAGAACAAGAGGAAATGGCGCCAAGTTGCACCAGGGGAGGTTTAGATTGGATATTAGGAAAAATTTCTTCACTGAAAGGGTTATCAAGCATTGGAACAGGCTGCCCAGGGAAGTGGTTGAGTCACCATCCCTGAAGGTATTTAAAAGATGTGTAGATGTAGAGCTCAGGGACACGGTTTAGTGGTGGACTTGGCAGTGCTAGGTTAACGGTTGGCCTTGATGAAATTAAAGGTCTCTTTCAACCTAAATGATTCTATGATTCTATGAATACTTTGGGGATCAGACAAGTCATTGTGGTATTTCTACTGGCTGGACAGTCGCACTCAAAGAGTTGCAGTCAACGGCTCAGTGTCCAAGTGGAGACCAGTGACGAGTGGCATTCCTCAGGGGTCGGTACTGGGACCCGTGCTGTTCAACACCTTTGTTGGAGACATGGACAGTGGGATCAAGTGCACCCTCAGCAAGTTTGCTGATGATACCAAGCTGTGAGGCGAGGCAGACACGCTGGAGCAGAGGGATGCCAGCCAGAGGGACCTGGACAGGCTGGCGAGGTGGGCCTGTGCAAACCCCATGAAGTTCAAGAAGGCCAAGTGCAAGGTCCTGCACTTGGGTCAGGGCAATCCCAAGCACAAATACAGGCTTGGTGGGGAATGGATTGAGAGCATCCCTGAGGAGAAGGACCTGGGGGGGCTGATTGATGAGAAGGGCAACCTGANGGTCAACGTGAGCTGACAATGTGCAATCACAGCCCAGAAAGCCAGCTGTATCCTGGGATGCATCAAAAGAAGTGTGGCCAGCATGTCGAGGGAGGTGATTCTGCCCCTCTACTCTACTCTGGTGAGACCCCACCTGGAGTACTGCATCCAGCTCTGGAGCCCCCAACATAGGAAAGACATGGACCTGTTGGAGCGGGTCCAGAGGAGGGCCATGAAGATGGTCAGAGGGCTGGCGCACCTCTGCTATGAAGACAGGCTGAGACAGTTGGGGTTGTTCAGCCTGGAGAAGAGAAGGCTCCGGGGAGACCTTGTTGTGGCCTTCCATTACCTAAAGGGGGCCTACAGGAGAACTGGGGAAGGACTTTTTACTAGGGCATGTAGTGATAGGATGATCAGGAACGGTTTTAAACTGGAAGAGGGTAGATTTAGATTAAATATTACAAAGAAATTTTTCACTTTAAGGGTGGTGAGGCACTGGCACAGATTGCCCAGAGAAGTTGTTGAGTCCCCATCCCTGGAGGTGTTTAAGGCCAGGCTGGATGGGGCTTTGAGCAACCTGGTCTGGTGGGAGGTGTCCCTGCCCATGGCAGGGGGTTTGGAACTCTATGATCTTCAAGGTCCCTTCCAACCTAAACCATTCTATGATTCTATGACTCTTTCCATGGTGAAACTGCAACACAAGTTATGTTGGATCAGAGGCACTCTTCCAGGCCCCAGAGAACATCTCAGGGACTTCTTAGCCACATGTGCTATCTTTGTATTGAGTAGTCCTTAAAATTTTTTATTCTCTGAATTTCTCTTATCTGCTTTGAACCTACAAAACTATTGACAATTTATTATCATGTACATTTAGCATCACCGTTTTAGTCTAGTATTGTGTATGGCCCATCACAAGGGCAGAGGTGCTACAAATGAGCTTTGAAGTCATATTCCTAGAGCATGAACACACCTAAGATTTACGTTTCAATGAGGCAGAAATAAACTGTGTAACCAGAATAAGAAATGAATTCTACATTATTAGCTAGCTGTCAGGTTTTTTCCACTTGCAATTTTCCATTCAACCAAAAATGCCCTGAGAATATTTTGATATAGTTTCTGTGCTGGCATTTAAGTCTAGTGAATCCATTATAGGTAATCTCTCAAAGTTTTATGGCTAGTTTTCTCCCCAGTGGAAATAAGTTGTTGGGTTTTTTTTTTCCTTTCCCTGTCAAACATCTAGTTTTGACTTTATCAACCACACCAGTTCTCAGTGTATGCCACACTGTGTACAGGGTTAGGCAAGGCACCCTCTGTCTTCCCAGCTCTGATATTCTTCAAGAAGGTACCTAATGGTTAGCCAATTGTTGCACCGACATTTTTCTTAGTGTGCAAATATCAGCTTTCACTTACTGAGCCCATGCAATGTAAATAACCCCTGGCAGACAGGCTGGGATTATACTACCTGTTTGAACTGAGAAGGCTGCTTGCCAGAAATAACTGATTTGATTGCATTGGCTGGGCTTGTCACAGCTTAATGGCACATCATGCCAAGGGGCAATCTTAGAGAAAACCAGACACATGTAATATAGAACTGTGTGTGTGCACTTGGGCCCAAGCAAAACATTTTATGCTACCAGTAATGTTGCTTATACTTGTTGGTTGCATAGAACTTCATTAATTAAGTCAGTGATATATGATTCAGTGTAAAACCTGAGGAGTCAAGGTGTTCTGCATAGATAACCAGGTTGATCAGGTTTTCTAGGGGCAGCAGAAACTGCACAGGTAGCCTCCGTTGTGAAAAATTCTGTGTTCAGATGGAAATATGTCTCCAATACCACCATGAATGGTGAAGATTGGGAATAAACAAAGAAGTCTGCTTGGTAGATAGTAAAGAAAAGAGGATTGATGTCTTACTATTCCTGAGTGATTTTACTGCTGCTCATGCAACTGTTACAAAGATGACTCAGGAACAAAACTGATCCTGCAGTCACCCATTGCTTTTGGTGAAGAGTGCATGAAAGATGTACCGCAGCATCTGCAGTCTTCGAACAGCATTGCTACCATACGTGGTGGTAAGACCCTGTCCCTCATTTTGTCTCTACTGGTCTTCACCTATTAATACCACTGGAAGCAGAGAGCATGGAAATTGAAAATCTTCTTTTTAAGCACAGGGTAGACTAGAAACAGTAGGGTTGGCCAGATCCCAAGGACCCACTCCTAAAACAATAAGCAAACATGACAAATAGAAAGCTTTTTCATTTAGAAAACATTAATGTCATCCTTATTAAATTTATGGTTAGATAAAATCTGTGTTCAAATACTGCCAATTACGCGTGATACGCCATATGAAGGGAGGAGCCAGAATTTTTAGCCCAATCACAGAAGCAACAGATGAACTGAACAACACATCTATGTACCTATATAGTCCAGACGTGTTATCTTACTCCTTTCCCACATTCCCTACCACTTTGCCAACCTTTTCTCTGGCCAAGAAATAAGTGGGAACTGATTTCCGACAGAGTTATTTACCTCTAATTGTGCCACTCTTGTTATCTCAGCAGCTTTGACTCACCATAAATTGCCCCGGTACAGATGTTGGCAAGATAAGAACTCTAGACTCTCTCCATATACATATATGTATGTATTTATTTATATATCTGAACGTGCTAGATATGCTGCTGTGGTAGATTGGATCAGTTATTTCATGACTGCTGGGATTTTCCAGCCGACTGGCTGTGCTGGGTGCCTCAGAGGCAGATACTGAGACATAATTCCTGCCCTGTGCTCCCTGCTCCAGCCCACTGTGTTTGTGAGATACTTTCAGCCACGACCCAATGAAGTCTGGGTTAATAAGAATCAGGGAGGGATCAAGGGAGTAGCATTGCTCAGATGACATAGTACTTCAGCAAAGGCCAGTGCACAGTATGCTGGAATAAAAAATAGCTTAGGTATTAATAAATAAAACATAGAAATCTGAGTTGGCTGAAAAAACGACACAATTTATCTTTTGATATTTCCATTTCTGACATCTAGAGGCAAACCTGATGCCAGAAACATCAGGGAAGAGATTGAGTAAGGAGGGATTCAAATTGAACTTATGACTCTGAAAGGCATTTTTAATCAGTTAGGTTCCAGTGTCCTGGCTTATATAAATGTAGGAATGCTATTCACCTCCTATGCAAAAAAAAAAAAAGGCACAACAAACACAGCCTAAGGGGTTGTAATAAAAAGCCAAATACATTAAAAACAATAAAGATGGTAAAAAAAATTTAAAATAAAAGAGTTTTATTGTCAGGAAATTGATTCCAGGGAAGTATACAATTTTTTTTCAGGTAAAGGTTGATTTTGGTTGAACCTTCTTTCAGAAAAATTACAGTGAGATAATCTGCGCTGGTGGCGTTAGGAAGTAATTTTTTTTATATGTCTGAGTTGTGTTTGTACATATCTCTGACTCCCATTCATGTCTCACTCTGCAGTGGGTTATATAGCCCGTTCAGCAGCCTTTCCCTAGGGCTGAGCACTGCCCTGTAGCACGGAAATCCCAGTTTGGTGACAAAGAAAATGTGGAAGTAATAAAAAACTCAAGGTCATGCAATCCCTTTCTTGAGGAGCTCTGAGAAACACTGGGTCATCTGCTAAAGGCAGAGACGTGGTGAGCACCCTCAGTTCTCACTGTCCTCAAACATTTATTCTTATGACTTTCACTTCAGTTTATCACTGTTCTCTCTACTCCGCCACACTTTGGTTCCTCGCACATACCTGGTGTACGCATTGTGAGCGCAAGTCCCTGTACAGTGGGACCAGTCTTCTTTTGTTGTCCTTTCTAATATTTTCTTGCTGTATTTCTGTGTTGCAGATGTGGATGAATGCGCTTCAGATTCCCACCAGTGTAACCCCACCCAGATCTGCATAAATACCGAGGGGGGCTATACCTGTTCCTGCACTGAAGGCTACTGGCTGTTGGAAGGCCAGTGTTTAGGTAAAACTCGGGTGATGTGAGATTTGTGCATCTGTGTATGTGTCTCTGTGAGGAACTGAAATAATGTCACCGAGCATCTTTGTCAAGTACACAGTTAAACCTTCGGCTACGTGGAAACTAATGTCTTTCATCTTTGTAAGTGCCAACAGTGTGCTTGGCAGAGAGACTCCCTCGTGGAACAAAACCATAGATGTAAATGCCATATGACTAGCATCCATGTTACAGGTGGGATTTTGATATTCCCAGTCTGCAGGATTCTCTGTCATATAAGATCAATCACAGGCACCTATAAAAAAAGATCTGGACCCAAAGGGATCAGGAATTGACACCAAGAAGGAGGCCAGTAAATCCCTAGATTAAACCAACCGTTCTGCTTGGGGGTGAGAAAAAAATTACTTCTGAACTGGGTGCCATTTCAGTAAATACTGAGCAGTTTTTATTTCAATTTATTATTTTCCTCGCAGCAATGTCCTGTTCATCCTTCTAGCTCAGCTCTGTTGAAAAAAACATCCCTCAACAAAGACCACAGGAAAACCTTCCAGCTCCCCTCTCCTCCAGCCCATTCCCCTCACTTAACGTGCCCATGGGATGATGAAGTAGATGTTAATTTTAGGCATGCAGATAGGACCTAGGAGATAGGATTGCTTATTATTATTTTTTCCCCCTCGGCTCAGGCTGTTTGCCTGCCAGCTCTGCGGAGCTGGACCTTCCTGTCACAACACCTCGGCTGGAAGGAGAACGGGCTTTCCCTGCCCATTCATCCCTGGAGCCTCTCCAGTTATTTTCCAACTTTCTCCTCCCAAGTACCAATTCCAGTGAAGGACTGACTCACGGCTGCTTTCCCAACTCCTGCAAACAGCTGCTGTGTAACTCACCGGGCAGGGACAGCGCTGAGCCTCCTCCAAGTGGGGTCTGCGCAGCTCTAGCTGCTTTGGGGAGTCGCTGTCTTGTAGTTCCCTGGGATATGAAGTCTCCAAGCCCCTTGCTCCTTAATCTCTGACAGTCCTCTTCTCTTGGGGGAAAAAAGCTTGTGCTGGGGGTTGTACAGGCGTATGTGATGGGGTGGGGATGAGGGAGGGCAGGGAGAGGGATTCTGCTCTACATCGTCTGTTGTATTGCCCATTTACTTCTCCCAGTTACAGCCCAAACTAAAGGGTTGCATGCAAGCATTCAGGATTTGGACATGGATCTAAAGTGCTTTACTGCTTGATGGATATACCAGAGAACTGAAGTGGCTGCTGTGCTGAACCGATTTGAGTATCTGCTTATGCCATTTAAAATAGGCAATAACATCCCAGTGTTGCCCGCTTTAATAATCGTGGGGTGGATTATTACAAGGCAATGCAAAGAGCTAAAAGCAAATTGCATTTAGAGTCACTATATTTTTCCCTAAGTGTCAAAAAAGTCTCAGTTTTCCATACTTTCCACTGGCCTTGGAGAAGTGATTTTTGCTGTCCTAAAGCAGTGAAAGACCATTTAATGTAATCAGAAGGCTGGATTTTTAGAGGCAGGCTTTTTCGGTGCACCGTTAGTAAGCCACGGTTATAAAAAGCTACACTTCTCTCTGTTGTAATTTTCCCAGTAAAGTTTATACAGGAGGAGCCAGTAGAGCGGTGTCTACATGACCCACCCACAAGAAGCAGCTCTGTAAAAGTCCTTATCCTCAAAATGCAGCACTCTTGGGATAACAGTCCTGCAAAAGCCAAAGCATGTATTTAAAGTAATAAGTCAGCAAAATGAGTTGTTAATTTACTTAAAACCAATGTCATTTTTTGCAGGATTCGGGCCAAGCCTGCTGCTGGTGTACATACCATAGCTGACCCCGGCCTTTGGGTTATCTTGCTATTTAGAATGCAGTGGGAAATAAAAGCCAGTAAGGGTAAAACTGAGTGTCAGTGTCCTTGCTATTTTACACAGAGAGAGTATTTGCAAGACTTTTGACATTTTCAGAATGTTTTCCTGAGACTTTCTGTGGCAAAACTGCCCCAATGAGGCCAACACCACACACTTGAATGGCAGGATGTGGCTACTTATACAACAGATTCATAACATCAGTGTTGTTTTTATGGTATTACCACATCATGTAAATGTTCGAGTCGTGCAAGAATTCTGTTTTCCAGCACATTCTTAATATTTAACACTAAATCAAGCAGCAGCCAATTTAGCTAACAAATAAGGAGCTGCTGGAATTCGTGCAGATATATATGTATATGTGTGAACTATAAGGAGAATACTGTCATTTTGATTTTCACGTGCATTGGAGGGGGTCATTCCACCAAAACCTGTGCCTTCCTCCTTTGCTCCTTCTGGCAAACTGACTGGAGATAAGACACTTGGTCTTCTACTGCACAAACTTAGCTTCAAAGCTTTGAGAGTAGCCATTAAAAAAATCTCCATAAATCGAAAGCCAGTTAATACCACAGGAAATGTAAAGCCTTGGAAAGGACAGCTACTCCAGGTGTTTCATTCCAGTTCTTATTCCGGGAGCACAATTTTTCTAGCACTTACCAGCGTACCTATCTTACAGCATATTCTTGTGCTTATAACAGTCTGTTGCATGTATTTCTAATGCTGCAATTCAGCCCAAACTGCTATTTTGGCAGTAAGTTTACTGATTACATTTTAGAGTGTGTAACTTGTCACTTAAAAATTCATGTAAAACTGTGAATGTGACTACTGGGAAAAAAAAATCTTTAAAGAATATCCTCTCCAAGAAAAAAAAGTATTTAGTAACAAATACTTCTTGCTTTTCTAGTGAATAGCTTTGGTACATGTGGAACCTAAAAAAGGTTGCTAACCTAAAAAAAGGTTGCTATCTTGATTTTTGACAAAACTTTGCTACAACGCTGGCTGTGCTCTTGTTAACAGGCTGTGCGAGCCATCAGGTATGCTCTGAGGTAACTGCTTAAAGGGACTGACTCTTGGCTTCCTGATGACATTGCATTAAGTTGACAATCACAGCAAAGACAATCAGTTCATAGGATGTACCGATAGATGTCAGCTGTGGAGAAAACCACATTACCACATTCTTTTGGGTGGAGATCTATTTTAACTAGAACTCTGGGTCTGAACACCTGAAAGTTTGGCTGTTAGTTCTGTAACCACTATGCTCGTATTGGTACCATTGACTCAACGTGTTCGCTGTTTTGTACACGCATATGAAAATGCAGATCGGTCTAATTTCCATCTCTCCCATCTGTAGATATAGATGAATGTCGCTACGGCTACTGCCAGCAGCTGTGTGCCAACGTGCCCGGTTCCTACTCCTGTACGTGCAACCCAGGCTTTACCCTTAATGATGACGGAAGATCATGCCAAGGTACGGTGTATGCTAAACCATGACTGAAATTTTGGGTCCCAACCCCTAAAACTTGCTTTGTTTTTAGAATACAAGTAACTTTCCCAACATTGCTTTTTGCAAACCTTCATAGGTTTGTCAGCCTGAGATGTTTCTGTAGCTTCACAGTACCTCAGAGGGGTACAGGTGCAACGTGACCAGTGTATCAGCACAAATACGCACAGAGGCCCAAGCCCCCTAAAATACAGATTTACTCAATTCACTTACATTACAGAGCATGTAGGTACTGAAGTTACTTTTAAAATCTGTGGCTGTGTGACCCACCTGAGACAGAAAAACTCTGTCAGATCAGCAAACTAGAGCTGAGTCTCTCAAGATCCAGACTCGGGTCCTGAGCATTACACCACCTTTTGCTGCGATGTGCTACCCGAATCAAAGTCAGCACGACCTCTTCGTAAAGCCTCTCTCTAGCTAAGCAGGGACCATCTTCCCACATGCTGTGGGAAATGTTCCATGCTAATGATGTGAGGACTTTCCAGAAGCTGCTAATGTCCTAAAAGGCAAAAAACATGTCTTTGTCACAGCCCTCGGTATCCGTAAGGACCGTTCCTCATTGCATTATCTTCCTCAGGTGCATCATGCTGTATTTCCTCTCAGGTCTGTTATGACAAAATCAGTTCAATGGTTTTAAAATTGCAGGCTAAAACCAGAAGCATTTGTAATAAATATTTCGTCCCCATCTTCCATGTTATTTTTTTGATTGAAGACATTCCCAAAATGCTTCATTTCCACGCATGTTGTGTTTCCAACATGCTATTTCCAGGCAGCAGCCTGAATCCCAATAAACAATACTGACTTGGTTATAGTTTTTCAGAACAAATCGTTCTGACTGTACAGCTAATCTCTTTGAAATGCTTTACAGTAATGAATTGAAAATAGAGTTTGGGGAGAAGTCACTGATGCATTGGCCATTGGTTTCCCGCAGATGTGAATGAATGTACCAGCGAAAACCCTTGCACTCAGACCTGTGTCAATACCTACGGCTCTTTTCTCTGCCGCTGCGAACCTGGCTACGAACTGGAAGCTGACGGAGTTAACTGCAGTGGTAACTGCCTTTAGTTATTTATAGTTTTGGTTTCTTTAACTCTATTAAGTTTTCTTTTCCCAATGTATTGTTTCGTACACGCTTTTTAAAACATTTTTTGCCTTGGTCCATGGTTAGCAGCTGCAACTCGTATGATCTTCTTTCCAGTTAAAGCACACAGCAAATACCCAGAAAGGCACAACGGAGGAGGGCTGCAAATGGTTTTAAAGAAATAAGCTAAATATTAAGAAGCTCCAAGATAACAGCAAAACATAAGAAAACGCTTTCTAAATGTTGAACGGGAAGCTTTATTAGAGCAAATAAAGAAGGGACTGTCCTAGAACGTTCTTCCATTATTAAAGAAATACTTTATATAAAAGCACTTTTCCAGTTGTCCGTTGAATCAAATTCCGCTCGCTCTTACAACTCCACACTTCTGCCTGAAACCTTCCCCACTTTCTCCTGTATGGCTCTGGCTACACTTCAGAAACAATATATGGTTTCTTAGTACAGCTATTGCTAATCTGTTCAGCACATAGCAGAAGCAACTCTGCTTATGTCACTGTACTTTTTCTTCTCTTCCTTTTGTTTTTATTTTATTGCTTTATTTTAATTGAAGGCAAAACTTATTTCTATGCTTAATGTTCCCACAGCCTGATAAAATTAGAAAATCTAGCCAATATTTCTTGGAAGGAAAAACACACTGGAAAATACTTGTTTTCTAATTTACAGTAAACAGATGTAACATGTTGTTTCTGAGAGAGAAGACATGTGATATGCAGTATTTGTATAGATTAGTGTTTCCAAAGCTGTTCCTCCCTGTAAACCTCCTTATTATAAGGGAAAGAACAAAGACTTAAATCTTTAGAGGGTCTTATGCATTTAGCATTTAGAGCTCCAACACCTAACTTAATTTTTCTGCTTTCTAATGGAGTTTCTGCTTCTAAGTTAGACTCCTGTGCCTTTTTACATGCTTCTGAGCTAGTTGGGGGCCTGAGCCAGTTCAGTTCAATGCAATGCCACATAAACATTGCCAGTACAAAATGGTGGCAGGAGAGGTGGTGCCTGAGCCTCATTCAAGTCTGAGAGCGAAGCCAGCAAAAGGGACTTTCCACTACCCAGATTTAGATCAGAAAATCTTTTCTTGACAAGTCTGTGCAAGAAAATGCTTGTCAAAGCGGGTCAAGTTTCTCTGGATGAGCTTTTTTCACTTCACAAGCAATCACTAGACCTTGCTGAGGCTCACAAAATGAATGCCTGGTTAGGAAGACGCAGGTTACATGTTACAGATCGACTAGAGGGGTAGTAGATGCCCCATCCCTGGAAACACTCAAAGTTGGGGTGGATGGGCTCTGAGCAACCTGATCAGGCCCAGGGAAGATGTCCCTGGTCATGGCAGGAGGGTTGGATTAGATGGCCTTTAAAGGTCCCTTCCAACCCAAACCATTCTATGATTCTATGACGCTCCTATGAGACACCCAGGATCCAGATGTACTTCAACAGCCGCTGGATTAGTCCATGGCCTAGCAGCCAGCTTACCTTGAGGATGGCAGGAATCCCTTCCCCAATTCAAGGAGAGAGGCAGAGATTTCAACCTGGCTTTCCCAACAGCAGCAGCATTTTCTAATCGCAGAGGTCTTGCACGTGCATCAGATGTGCTCTGAAATGCCTACCATCTTGTCCTCTGCGGGTGGTCAGCAGAATGCCAGAAGTGTTTAGGAACAGCAAAGATGTGTCTGTCCTGTGTGGGCTCAGCAGCAGAAATGTAGGACCCTCGGGGCTCTAAGTCCCTCCAGCACTTGACAGCAGCTGAGCAGAGGTTATATGAATCCGATGCGCTGGAGCACGGGGCTAGGACACCTTGAGGGGGCGGGTCCCTTTTTGGAGTTAGCCCTCAGCCCGTGTTTTGTCAGGAAGGTGTTTTTTTCAGCAAACTCCCTGGGGCAAGTCACACAGTAACAAGGACCATGTAGGTATAGATTTCCTTTCATGTCCCTTCTGATAATGTGGTTGCAGCCATAAAGCCCCTTTAACATATTTGGACTTCAAATACTTTCCAATCCATCTGCACAAACCACCAAAAGTGGATAAATGGACCGAGCCCAATTTAGAAGAAAGGGAAATTCAGTCCGAAGAGTAAAAGTGATTTGCCTGTGAGAGTCAACATGTCAGAGCTGGGAATAAGAACTTGGGAGTTCCTGGCTGGGGCTCTGGCCTTTGTTTCTTTCTTCCCCTGGACAGGGAAATAAGGAAATGATTAACTGCCGCCTCCCTCAGTCTAGCGCCTTTGCATATGTTTTCCCCTCAGTCAGCCGTGCCTCCATGGGCAGCTCTGAAGTTCGTCTTTCTCGCTTGAGCACAGTTCTGCGGAATACAATGACTGGTCAATTCATGAGCGCAAGGGGAAAGCAGCACAATTTCTGCTTTCAATCAGAGATTTGACAGACTGCTTAGCTTCCTGGGTATCTGCTGGGAGATGGCTGGGCCTTCCAGTAGGTCTGACCCAAGCTGGGATGAGCTCTGTAGTCTTGCTGGAATGCCTTGGAAGTAACTGGCTAGAGGCTAAGAAACATAAAACAGCCGGGGCTGGCTGCAGGAGTTCTGCTGGGATCCATGTGGCCCTGGGAAAGGGAAGTTTGCTCTCCAGAAAAAAAAGAAAAAAAAAAGAAAAGAAAACCACCGCCAAGTATCTCCTTTCAAATTACAGTTGCAGCTTTGTTGTTGGAGTAGCTCTATCTCTGACGTAAAACAGAACTGAAAACATAGCTAACTGGTGACAGGTATTCGAAAAGAAAAATAAATAAATAAAAGCTATGCATTGTGTTCAGCAGCAGCTTTGGTTTCCCTAGGAGAAAAATGTTTAGCCGAGAACTTGTTGTATAGCATTTTCCCAGGTTGCTGCAGAGCTCTAGGGAGCTGGAGGGTGCCAGCCTCCAGCTGGGCTGATGGGCACGTAGTCTGGATGGTCACCTGCCTGTGGGACTGCTCTTTTGACTGTAAAGCCAAAGACACTAAACTTTGTTTTACCACTACAGACATGGACGAATGCAGCTTCTCAGAGTTCCTCTGCCAGCACGAATGTGTGAACGGGCCGGGTTCTTACTACTGTATCTGTCCTTCGGGCTATAACTTGCTTGACGATAGCAGAAGCTGCCAAGGTAAGAACATTCCTGTGCTGATTAAAACCTGAGGGGCCCAGAAAATAGGTCCTGTGTCTGGAAAGAGGTTTTCAAGAATTAAGATGCTTGGTCTTGGCATTGCACAGCGAAATACTCATAGGGGCCAATTATGCAATTCTGGTAAGAATGTCATCACGTGAATAGTCCCACTGAGGTCAATTGGTGTGTTGGTGGAAGTAAGACTTTACTGACAAGGAAACAGCTACACAAGGAAGCCCTCATGCTCTCCTCTCTGCTGCACGTCTCTCTCTAGTTTTCCCATACTCTAAGGTCAGACAGCCTGAGCAGCCAATTTCTTTTCTACTTTTGCAGCACTTAGAATATGGGAACACGCCAATAAGCAGAAATGAATGGAGTAAAAACTGACCTTAAAAGAGGGATTATCAAAAGGCCACTTCTCAGGGTGCCAGAGTGTTACAAATTTTGGGGCAATTTCTTAAGATGGAAACCGGTTTGTAGGAGTGGTGTCTTGCAAATATTTCCCTGCTTTAGAATTTCTCTCGTTTCTTGTGTTTTAGATATCAATGAATGTGAAATCAGAAACTTCACCTGCACTCCACAGCAAACGTGTTTCAATATTCCAGGAGAATATAAATGTTTAGACCCAGTAAGATGCGAGGAACCTTATATCCAGATTAATGAGAAGTGAGTAATATACCCACAGCCACAAAAGCAAATTCTATCTGTGTGAAGTGTATGTAGAGTGAACCAAATAAGCTGCATTTTTACAACATGGCCATGAAGTGTGTCTAGAGAGCTATACACACATGCTGTTGCTGCATTTACCATCGGTAAGCTTTATAAACATAATAAATTGCAATCCCTTACCAGGTCACCAAGTGGGATATGCTATGCTATGCTATGCTATGCTATGCTATGCTATGCTATGATATGTGATATGATATGATACGATACGATACGATACGATACGATACGATACGATACGATACTCAGATGTGTGGAAAGTTAGACTGGAAAAACACTTATCAGTGAAAACAGCAAGGTTTGTAATGTAATAAAAGACATTTACTTACATCACTAACTGACTTTATACATGCTCAAATGCAGCCTGTTTGTTAGTATGATTATGTCCTGTAAATATTAACTATCTCATGTCTGGGAAGTACTTTAAAACATTAGATGATGGTTATAGAAAGATACAAGTAGTTTCTTACTGCTTAAAGGTTAGAAGTGCTGAAAAGTCCACAGCCTTGTCCAGAAATTGTGTATGTCTGGATGGGGCTGTTAGCATTGTTACTGTCTAAATTTGGAATTATTTGAGCGAGCAGAAAAAAATCCCACATTTCTAAAAATTACCTGTTTCTTTTACATTTTTGTAGGTACTTGCCTGGGGCTCAAAATATTTCAGCTCCAGGCAGATCTGTACATATTGCAGCCCATAGGATTACATCCATTGTGTTTGCACTAAACCCAATTATTTGAGATTGCTTGGTAGCCTCATGTATTTTATAGAAAGGCAAGAGATGAAGAATCAGCTTCTTTCCATTATAATTTATTCACGTCTTAACATTGCTTTCTGAACTAGGGCAGCTGAGGAGTGGACACGTTCTGTTCTTCCAGTTCTGGGTTTACCTACCTTCAGAGGTGCTACAGTTTTAAACTGGAAGTTGAAGTATCTAAAGCCTCTGTATCTAAATTCCCCAAAGCCCAACTATGGAGTCCTCGCAGATCAGCTTGCACAAGAACCCTTGATCTCTGAGCTTTGTGTTTGGTGGCTTTGGCTCGTGTCTAGATGTGACTGCATTTAATTTGTGGCATACGTCTAGAAGTGGTCAGTATAAAAAGCCAAGTGAATTCCTTGCATCTGTGTTCTCTGTGGAAGGAATTGGGCATCTGCAATGCCAGAAACCTTTCTGTCGGGGACATGCCAGAAGAGCTGTCTGAAACTGGTGTCAGTAGTGGAGGTTATAGAAAAAATAAGCAAAAAGACCCAACTCTTTTCCAGTAAATTCCCCAGCATGGCATTTATAAAGGGACATCCTCCCTCACAACTTCATGAGAGTTCTCTGAAGAAATCAGCAGCATGGGGCTAGGGCAGATGGGCTGATGCAGTCTGTTTGGGTTTCCAAAGGCTTCTGAAAAGAACCTCACATAAGGTTGCTATGGAAATTAAGCCGCCACAAGTAAGAGAGAAGTCCATGGCACAGAAGAATAAGAGGTTGAAAGATAAAAAACAAATAGAGTACAGTGTGAAATTGTCAGCTTTCATAGTGAAGTTCTGCAGAGGTCTGAGTGGGATCTGCTTTGTCCAACATATTTGTAAGCAGCCTGGGAAAAAAATAAACCATGAGGTAGGCAAAGTCTGCAACAGTATCTGAGGACAGTAAAGGAACATATGGAAAGAAAAGAATTGCAGAAGCAGCCTCAATGACTGTGCAATAAAAATGGCAGATGAAATTCAATGTAGATGAATGTAAAGTAAAAAGACAATCCCAAATTCAGAAATTAAATAAAGAGCAATGACCAGATTTTAATCCACCCAAACTGAGATTTGAGGGTTGTTACAGGTAGTTCCATGATCTGTAGTACTCACTAGAGGTGAGAAATTCCACCGGAATTTGAGGTGTTAATAAGTAGAGAGCATCCTTAGAGCATGTGCCATTGTGTACCCATATCTTCAAGACTGTACAGTTCCTTCCCCTCCTCTCAAAAGAAATATAAATGGACAAATGTTCATAAAGAGCAATGAAGATGATCAAAAGTATGGAATAGCTTCCTTGTGAGAAGCAACTAAGTGAGGACTCTTCAGCCATGAACAGGGTCAAATATGAAACCCTGAGTTGTGTGGGGAGGATGAGGAGGGATTGACTGGCCACTCTCCTGTCGATAGAAGAGCTGGGGGCATCAGATGAAGTCAGCAAGGGACACTGCAGAGAGAGGTGTCATGAGCTGTGGAGCTCCTGGCCGCAGGGAGCTGTGGGTGCCAGACTCATGTGTGTGTAAGGGGAAGCTGGACAAGCTGATGGATAAGAAATGCATTAAGGGCTGATGAATACACAGAAGACAGAATTCACAATACACAGAAGACAGAATCCGTTGTTTCAAGGATTTCTTGAGTCACAAACAATTGGAGGCTGTTGGTGGATGTGTCATACGCTGCCCTTCCTTAGGGCTTTGTGCTTGATGCTACAGTTTTGGTTTGATTCAGGATGTCTCGTTGTATGTTTTCATGTAGCATAGAAAAGATTGTTAAACAAAGAATACAACATTTATATAGCACCATCAGTGAAATGATCCAATAATTAACAACTTTGGGGACAGTGCAGTATAAATTACTGTCTGAACAAACATGTATCGGGTACTCTACACCTGCAGACCTGCTGTAAAGAAAGTACGGATTTTTGAGTCATGTAAGGATGCCAAGATATTTTGGCCTAGAAGACAAGAAAAAGAAGGCAGGGATACATGTAGGCCAGAATAGCAGCACAAAGAATACTAAAAGTGAGTAAATTTGTTACACATTTCGTTGATTATTTTAGCTGGTGAACAGCATTATTTGTCTATTTATTTATGCATCTTGCATATAAAGAATCAAATATTACAGCAATTTGTAACCTCTGATGACAATCTTATTTCTGACAGCCGCTGCATGTGCCCCGCTGAAAACGCTGGTTGCAGAGATCAGCCATTCACCATCTTGTACAGAGTGATGGATATGGTGTCCGGCAGGTCTGTGCCTTCTGACATTTTTCAGATGCAAGCAACAACTCGCTACCCTGGAGCCTATTACATCTTCCAAATCAAATCAGGGAATGAGGGCAGGGAATTCTATATGCGGGTAAGTCTGGCACTTATTGAGAGAAAACATAGAGCATCTTCTTATTAGTTGAATATCTTTCCGTTAGCAGAACTCAGTTTTTAATGGATATCATTTAAACCTTGAGTATGAGGCATTTTTACATGCAGACATGCAGAGCGGTGTGCTGATCTGCAGGGGCTGCTGGCTCTTTCAGGAACGTAACCTGCCCAAAGCAAACACGCTTGTTTTATGAGACATTAGGTTCAGGAAAGTCCGGGGCTGTACCCATGTCTAAGAATAGCTCATGTCTCCTATGCTCAAGAGAAACTGTTGTGCCAAACCTTTTTTATTTGATGGACAATCAGTACTTGTCACTGAAAGAGTCAACATTTCTCATTTGTTTTTTTTTTTAAATCTTCATTGGAAAATGAAAAACCTGAAAATTGCAAAAAACCCTTTATCCGAAGAATTGACTTTTGGGATTCTTTGCTTTTATTTGTTACGTATTCTTTTTACTGAGAACACACACTTTATGTAGACACTGTTAGGGAAAACACAACTACTTTTTTTTTTTTTTAATCTGAGTTTTCCTCACAAGACACCTCATGCCACAGTCAGCTTCACTGCACCTCTGATATGCAGGGGTAATAGGACACACCTACAGAGAACGGGGCACAGCCCGCAGGGATGGTGCTCTTCAGAAGGTTGATTTTTAGCCCTAGGCAAACCCTAGCTTTGATATTCACATTGAGTGATGTTCAGTGGCTATTGATGGTTCCCATACCACACAGAAGCCTGCAGCATGATTGATTTTGGTAGACTCTGATACACATGTCTCCTGAGAGCCTCAGATTCTCACTTTAAAAAACCCGAAAATGTTTCAAAATGACAAAATGACAAGTGGTCCAAGAATGATCGTTTACATCTCACAAGAGCTTTCCTGTTGCAAAGTCATTACTGATCCCACCGACCTTTCCCCCTCGTCTGGGTCGATCTGCCAGATGCTAGGGCTCCCAGCAACCAGCATCATTGCTCAATTCTGCTAGTTTTCTTTTATTTATTTATCACGCACCCATTCATTTTCTGATTTTTAAATGCTCATAATCCACCGTTCTGGCCAGATATTTCAAAGGTCTGCTTCCACTCACTAAAAGACAATTTTTTCAGAAGTGAAAGCTTAAGCTTTCATACTTAAAGCTCTCTTCAGAGGGTAAGGTTTTGCAACATTAACATATGCAATTATACAACAAACCCTGATCCTGTTCACATAGGAACATCTGTTCTCCAAGCTCTGTTAACGTAACCCCTTCTTGGTGTTTGTTGCTTCAAAGTAACAGTGCTCTTTACATCAAACAAAATAATATCTCACACATGCACACAAAAGGTGTCACTGCTTGTGCGTACCTAAATCCATGTTTTTATCTTTTTCCATTTGGACAATAGCAAATTTCTGTGTTCAATAGCTCCTTTTATGTGCAGGGTTCCCAAAGGCTTTACAAACTGTAGAAGGTGATAGTTCATACAAAACGCTGAAATGCAGCCAAATGCTGAAATGAAGCTCTCTCCCCCCCGTGAATTGCAGTAGCTTCTACCAATGCAGCAGAAAACAGTGTTATCTTGGCTGCTCAAAGACCATGGCCGTAATGTGGTCTCACCTGAGATGATAGTTTTCAAGAGCCGTTTTTTAAAGTCTCACCCGCTTCTTCTTGTTTTGCTCACAGCAAACGGGACCGATCAGCGCTACGCTGGTGATGACCCGCCCCGTGAAGGGGCCCCGTACTATTCAGCTGGACTTGGAAATGATCACTGTTAACACCGTCATCAACTTCAGAGGAAGCTCTGTCATCCGGCTGAGGATATACGTGTCACAGTACTCCTTCTAAACCTTCAGTCTGTGCCCTGGAAACATTAAAACAAAAGAGACAGTTCCTCCTCTGCAGAACTCTCTCCTCAGAAGCCAGTACGTATAGCAGCTCTAAACCAAACCAGTATTCCCACAGACCCGGTGACCTATGCCTGTCCGAGGAGGGAGGCCTCTTCGTGCACGGTCCCTACCAGGATGCAGACATCTGAAGATGTACCGTCAGCAGATCCCCTATGATTCTCTATGTGGTCATATATTTTAAGGACTCTTCTTTCCATTGTAAACACTTCTAGGGTATGAGTCTATGTTTGAAAGACTGTGAACCTTTGTAGCTCCAAGGCTGCTTAGCAAAAAGCACCAAAGAAACTGAGGAAAAAGCTGGCTTTTGCGATCTTGCCTTTTTTGTTTTTTTCCATTGTACGTGGAAAGCAGACAAACAAGCAGAAACAGAAACAAAAAGCCACCTATTGAAACAAGGGATCTCAGAAGTGCTAACTTACATTCCCAATTATCTCTGGAATTATCAGTCAGGCACTTTGTCTCAATTCACCCTGCATTTCTTAGTTTCACCTGTTTTGTCTTTGATTCTGTTTTATAGTTAAAATTCATTGTAAATTCAATCCAAAGCACATGTTGTACTATGTAATCTTCTACTTTCTAACAAAGTGTCACATGTTTGGGTTCCTTCCTGTATTAAATCTTCCTGTATAACAGAGTTCATAGAAATCTGTCACTGGTTGGTATGTTTTCCACTGTTTAGGGTGTTATGCTTATTTACGCCCCGACTCTTTGACACAGGCCTCCACTGCCAGAATAGTGTCCAGGGACTTCAGAGCACACAAGAACCAGAACTTTATTTTTCCCTGAGTGTGGTAGTTGCAAAGAGTTTGTAATGGTTTAAGGCAGTGACACTAACTGTAGTTAAGGCTGCAACTAATCTCCTGTTCAAGGACCACTCAGCTCAGACCCGTCTAAATTCCTTCAGGAAAAAATGAATTGTTCACTTCACGTGCAGTCTCTCTCCTACGTTCCTAACATGGGGGAAAATAAGCCAATAAGGACTTGGACGTATTGTGCATGCCTCTGCCACAAAGCAGACCCCACTATAGCATTACCCAGACCTCAGACAATGGGATCCCACAGTTTCCATAGGCAATGTCTTCTCAGGTATAACTGCTGTAACCAATAGAAAGTTTCTCCCGAGGTCTAATCTGAATCTCTGCTGTTGTAATTTAAATCCATTGCTTTTTAGCCTACTTCTAGTAGAAATAGAGAACAGTTTATCTTCCCCTTTGCAGCAGTCTTTAACATGTCTGAAGACTGTTGTCATGTCTCCCCTCAGACTGTTTCTCTCTAGTCTAAACAAACCCAATTCTTTTGGTCTTTCCTCATACATCACATTTTCTGGACCTTTGATCATTCTTGTTACTCTCGCCTGGATTCTCTCCAGTTGGTTCACATCTTTCTTGAAGCGCAGTGCCCAAAACTGTGAAAAGTATTCCAGCTGAGGCCTCACAGTGCTAAGCTAAATCTATATATAAGTTTAGGAGTTTGAAAAAAAAAATTAATAATTGTATAGTTTGAAGGTATAATGCTCACCTTGTTGAAGCTACTGACAGTTTGGTCTTTTGTTTTAGTAGGGATGAGGGTTCATATGCCTTGTTCTTAAATTTCTCTGAAGCAAGCTCTTTTGCGTCTTCCTCCTGTTTTTTCCTTATTGACCCATTTGCTCTCCAGCATCGCTTGGGCAGGAAAGGTAACCTTTGCTTCGCTTTTTTGAGGACTGGAAGTGCTTAACGCTACTCTGGAAAAGTTTATGAAGATTATAATGTGAGCAGGCTGGAGCACAGTAGAAGCGTTATGTGAGGTCTTCAGTAAAGTGGAGTATTAAATGGGAGAATACAGACTCAGAAAGTTATCACAGCACAGACTGCATAACAATCAGAAAATTGACTCTCTTTTTCCTAATAAGTTTTGTGAGTTAGTCTGGAGTTGGTTTTCCCTAGCTTTAGTAGAGACTCTGCTCTTTTTACTTGTACTGAGCTTGAAGGAAGCCCTGATGCAATGGCTCACAGCAATCAAATGCTGAGTTGCGTGTGCTTAACAGCTTCCCTTTTTCTATGGTTTAAAGTTTTCTTTGTGCTGCTACAACATCCTGGGATCCTGCGGCTCAGAGCTCTGTACACAGGCTGTCCTTCCTTGTACAAACAAAAAGGCTGGAGCCTGACTCCAGGGTTTAGTGGGCCAAATTGAGGGCAGGACGCCAATGGGTTTTGTGAGTAGCCGACTTGGAGGAGATAAACGTAGAGGAAACGTGCAGAGAAATATCAGAAACAAGAATGTGTTTCCTGAGTGTATCATGGTTCATCATATGCCACAGTCTTGAAAGGGAAAAATAGAGATGACCAGGAAGGAGGAATGGTAGTTTATAACCACGAGGCTAGAAGTGCTCACGCGTCCCAGACGATGGAAGTGAGACATGGGAAACAAGCAGGCTCTGGTGACCCAGACAGCAGACAATGGGCAGGCAGGGTCTTGCATTAAAGACGTTAAACTCTTAACATGCTGCAAGTTTTCCCAGTGCTTAAAAGCCCCCTTTCCCCTCTTTTGTGCCCCTATGTTATGGCTTCTTCATGTCCAGTTGAGGAGCCGTCTCTCTTCCTGCCATCACATCACCTTCTGGAGACAAAGTGCACCCTGTTAGACATCAGACAGTTTCTCACTTCTGGGCTGTTCTCCCATGGCCCCCACATACCAACCTGATTTAACCCTAATTTAGAAACATCAAAACCCAGCGGAATTCCATAACAAAACACTTTGTTAAAAGAGTAGAGCTTGAATGCTTGGTTTTAGCAGGGTCCAGCAAATACTCATAAAACAATATTACACTTTCTATATAAACATTCTGCGCCTTAAAAAAAAAAGTGAAAAGTCTGGAAACAAAGGAATTCAGCCACTTCTCGACCGCCATAACATCTTTCATCACTCACTATCACTCCAGCCAACTTTAACTTTGCCAAAATATATGCCAATCTCAAAATAATAAATTACTAGGAGTTTATAACATCTAAACTCTCCATTTCCTAGTCAGGGGTCTGTTTCCAATAGACCATCGCAGGCTCGTATATTACAGCGATTCTCACCAAATAAAAAAAAGGACTATGCATGTCAGGTTTTTACAGCATGAAAGTTAAAAATGCAAACTTGCAACTGCTGTATACATTCATGTTTTCCTTTGAGGCCGGGCCTCTCTAAAAGCAGACAGAATTCCAGGTCCGCTCAGAAAATGATTCCTTATTCTAACCTATTGCAGAGGATTTTCTAACACAAAGAGTTTTACCATATGGTTAATAGACAATATTCTGGCCGGCACCAGATGAGGGCACTGGCCCTAGTCTGGGTACATGTGGCTTCCCTCTGGCTCTGCTCTAACACGCTCCTCGCTCGGGGTGGGAGAGCCGTTCCCTGGCCGGGCTGGGGAGGGACAGCTCTTTGCCTCTCCTGCCTGTCGGTTATCACATCTGTTTAAATGAAGGTCCTCAGGAGAAAGATTTCCTCTCACTATGTGTTCGTACAACACCTATTGCCAGTGCCATAATTGGAATAAAAGTAAACAAAAGCAGAAATGGCAGTAATCTTTGATACGGATCACAACGACTGGGAAGGAGAATCTATTCTCATAAACGAGGCAAGTGATTCATGCTAGTCAGGTTCGGTGCCAGAGGGAGACGAATGGCAAGAGATGAATGACGCAGTGCTGTAGAGCTGAATGGGTTCTATCATCTGGCTTATTTGACTTTGAGGTATTTTAAGGGGATTGACATTTTTGACATAGATAACAAAATGTTATTTCACCTAAGAGTTTTCTGGATCCCACAGAATCACTTTTCAACTTGTGTTTCTTTGACAACAATAACTTTATTGACAATAACTAAGCTTCTTTGAGTATCTGGTCACCCAGCATCACCAAGTGTAGTGTCCAGGGCCATTCACACAGAGCTTTCTCTTTTTCAAGTTGGGGGCCTCTACTCATATTTACCTTTTTTTGGCTCAGCTTTTAGAAGAGTCAACTTTCATTCTCTCATAAACATGGTATGACCATCAACAGAACTTACATATTCATTTTTCTCTGTCTAGAGCAAGCAGAGCAATAGAATCAGTACAGTTTGTTGTCATTCAATTCCTCCAGTCTGGCTTATTCACAGAAGATGCTACTGAATATCTTCCATAGCGTGTAGCTGTATTAGAACCCAATGAAAATTTCATAGCACAATGATGTGCTATGAAAAGGAATAAAAGTATGCCCTAAGGTTATTCAAGCCTGACAGGCACTATTGTTAAAATAAATCTCTATCCTGGATGGACAAAACCCTCAGCTGCTGTTAATTTGCATGACTGCTGCTCTTTAATGGAAAGATAAAAAGCATCCTTAGGATCTTCCCTGTGTGTGTGTAAAGCACTGTGCATGTATCTGTATACAAGGAGAATTTACAGAAGCTAAAGCTAGTTGTGGTAGTGCGGCTCTGCATTTGGAAGTCAAGGAGCTGTAAGATAACACAGCACAAGCAAATTGTGTTTCCTCATCTGACACAAGGGCAGACAAGCGATTTACACCCATCACATTTTGTTGTTTTAAGTCTCTGAACCACCTCTGAATAGCTCAAGCCCAAAGCAGGTGCCACGCATGAAGACTGAGGCTGATGGTCATAACTAGACTTTCAGGGATTCTGCAGAAAGCCCACCCAGAAAGGTGATCTGTGCTGTAGGGAGCGTCATGGTCCAGAGGTGTTTTTGTGGGGATGTCTCTGATCCTGCAGCTGCTTCTTTCCTCACCTGTTTCAGTGCAGAGTGCATCTGATATTTATCAGTGGGCAGATCAGAGGTGGAAATCTCATCTATTCCAGTTCTGAGTTCAGACTTCTGAGATCCCTCTAGTGGTTTCCATTGGCCAAACCGATCCCTCCGTGTAACTCAACTAACATTGGTGAAGTCACATGACGGAGAGTCTGGGGACAAGGCAGATACAGTTTTACACCAGCAAGTGAATAACGATGCAGTAATCTTGATGTAAGAATTGAGGAATGTAGCTGGGTAGCAAAGGGATCTTTAGAAAACACTTCAGCAACCAAAAATTCCCCAAATATTCAAACTCTTTCAATTCCCTCCTGTATCCCAGAAGTCACTCATTCTCCCTTTTGAGTTTGTCCCGGACAAGTGATCTCATTATGGTCATGCACTGCAAGCACATGCTGAGTGAGCTCCATTTCTCCTCTGGCACTATGTAACACTTTTCACTTTGCTTTTTGGAGATCAGTTGTAGAATATATGTCTCTTCTAGGCTCTGACTGACCTCAGTTGCTTTTCTCATAGCCGAGGCAGATGCTTTATTTCCCTGCCAGGTTCCTCTGCACCCACCATCTGTACAACAAGCTCTTCATGTGTTTCACTGGAAATGTGGGCACTGCTGTTGGCCCATCTGCTGCTTTTGTACCCCCCTCCCTCTGCAATGTTGGTAGGCATCCTTACAGCAAAGAATTAGGTCTGAATGGCCGAAGGGATTGCCCAGCCTGCTCGTAGAGCCTGGCTTCTGGAAGAAGATTTAAAAGAAACCCACAGCCCCCCAGTTTTGAAGGTGATAGATGTTCTTTTAGGTCCTGATGAATCACTTTTCTCCTGAAAAACTATATCATGCTGGCTTGATAGTCTCAAGGCTTTTTAAGAAGCCTGACAAGGACATGCTTATGCAATACATCCTTAGGCTCTTCACACCTTGGATGGGGTTTTCCCAGTTTGCAAACAGAGCATTTGGCCCAGTCAGAGAGAGTGCAATGTGATCATTACTATGCTGAAGTCAGTGATCACTAACGACCTTACATCAGGTCTGGATTTAGCCCAGTTTTATTGTAAGTCTTGAATCTCAGTGTCAGTGGTATAAATGTAAACAGATATGTATTATTTTGACAGTAGACCTGAAAGACTGTTTCCAGTAAATAAACAGTAGTATGATTGCAGTACCTCTTTCTCTGTGGGCACTGTCTTTGGGTACATTAAGATTTCTTGAGATATGCTTCGACACTTCAAAATTTCCTCTGGTTTTTCAACCCATTCATTGATGTGTTTCCATGAATGATTCCTCACCCCTGTTCTTCAAAGGTCAACACAGGCACTTGACTCTACATATTGTTAAAACATCAATCTACACCCAGGCCTTTGTAGAGTCATGACTCATGCATCTTTCATAGAAATTGTTCCCCTCTGTTACCTATAAGGAATTATGCTGACTTCCTTGAGATTCTGCAGTGTTCAGAGTAATGCATGTGCGTGTGTTTTTCAAGACTGGGACCTTAGTCTGGAGATTGTTCATCAGCAACTTGCTGCAAATGTTCTGTATTCAACATGTGACATCATAGCTACAAAGGTTAGTTTTGATACAATTCTCAACACATACGGTGTTTCCTGGCTGCCTACACATAATGCACACGCAGTTCAAAAGCCCAGCACCAGAGTTCTCCAGTATTCATAAGAAATCGCTGTTTTTAAGGAACATTTTGGTCAGTAAACTCATTTTGTACATTATGTGAAATGCAAACAAAGAGGCAGAGAGCCTGCCAAGATTACACAGGTTTGTTATTCAAATCAGTATCCCCAAGAAAACCTGAATTTAGTTCATCATTTATAAATATTCCTTTGGACTCTGACATCTGATGCCATTCAGGGAGGGGAGGGGGACAGAAAAACTGCTGGCTTCCAAACCAGCCGCTGCTCTACAGAGATCCTGGGGGCTCCTGCAGTGATCAGAAACACCCATCAGCCCAAGCCTGGATCCCAGGCCAGTGAGGAAGGCACAAAACTCATAGAGACATGTCCTCAGCTGGAGGAAAGAGATCTTCATTGACTTCTTCATGATGTAAAGTGGAGATTTACTTCATAACGTGTATAAAATTTCTCATTGTGTTTATACCTCTATGGAAAATTTAAAATGACGGGATCAAGCTGTTGCCTACCACATGCATACTACTTGCAGCGAGCTCTAGCAAATCCCTCCGCCATTCCCCAGGGTTGTGCTCACTTAGAATTACCCACTCTGATTTGGTGTGAGTTATGATTGTGTAAGTGACAGCATTCGGTTCACAGCAGTGTAAAGTCATTCCCATATGTGAAAAAAGAGAATCATTGCAGGATAAAATTACAATTGGACCAGAAAGTTAATAAAAAAGAGCTTGCTCGTTAGTTAACCTTCAGTGCTTTGGTTATGATGTCATTGCTGTGGACAAAAATAATCAACCAGAAACCTAAAATATTAAAAAGAAGATTATCTCCTTAGAAAGATAAGTGCCCATGTAGCCTATAAATAGCTCTGGAATGAAGAAATCCCACGCAACATCTGGAAAAGGAAGAATTCACTCCTTGACCTCCAGCATCCTTGTCTCCCACCGGCGGGATTAAGCACCGTTGATCTTTACCAGGATACAGACACAATGGCTGGCTGATGGGTGAGCCAAGGAAGAGGCAGCCATGGCCAGATGCAAAGGAAGGACAAACCAAAATAATGTAAAAGTGCTAAGGAACGCTCTCAGTGTGCAGGATCTCCGAGACAAGTCTCTCTCTTGCTGTACGAAGCGTTTTAGCCTTGCTTGGGCCTTTGAAAGACAGAAAAGTGCTAACAGTCGCTTCAATAATAATAGGAGGGCAGCATTCTTCTGTTTGAATGCAGCACCAGTTTTCAAAAAAATCACGCTGCCCTGGCCAACCTGTCACCTAATGACATACACTGGACACCAGAAGCCTCTAAGTACAATTTAAGGTATAGCACATATAGCACCACCTTATACCAACAGTTTCTCCTGCAACCAGTACAGGTGCAGGTAGAAGGACTCACTGCCCAGCTTGATGGATGGACCACAGAACTTCTGCTTCTGCTTAAACAGCCATTCCCCTAACTTTTACTTGCAGGCTGTCCAGATTAATAAATTGTTCTATTTTGTAGTCTTTTTTTCAGAAGAGGAATACTGTAATTTAAAATGGATGGTTTCAATGTCCCTCAGCCTGCCCCTTTAACCTGTAACCATTACTTCATTTGTAGAAGAAAGTGAGCTTTTAATTGTATTGTTTTACGACTCGTGAGCAATTTCCATTGAATATGCCAGTAGGGACTATTTTAAAGCTTTTTTAAAATAAAAAAGATATACTGCTAACAAAAATTATAAGTGAATTATAGTTTATTTTGATCATTGCCTGGTTTAGGGGTGATCACATAAGATCATTGCAAGCATTCAATGCCAGAATCATGTAACCCCTCTGGAAAGCAGGTTGAATGAGGATCAATGATACTGGTACATCTGTTGGTCATAAACACTACTAACGTTTATACAGTAGCAGAGAAAACTTCAAAGCAAAACACAATTAATTCTCAGGAGGCTAATTTTCTTTCACAGTTTTTATGTTGTAAACTTGCCCATACTTGGAGGTTTATGTGGGTATTTTACCTTCATTTCCTGCTGGGTTTATGCAAGGCTCAAATTAACATTTTGTGTAATACTACTTTATCTGTACCAGGAGCTGGACCTCTCTGAGGTACTTCTCTCCCCTCCGTCTCCACTGAAGGTTGGAGCAGGTCATAGCTTCTGATGGTGGGGATGGCTCCCTTGCCTGGTTTCCCCCAAGCCCCGGCCGTGCTTTACCCAGCACGTGTCGAGAGGGTGTATGGGAGGGTGCACGGGCTGCGTGCTGCAGCCTTAGAGGTGTTACTGGAGGATGCCAGGAGATGACCTCTCCTCCCAGCCTGACGCAGTGCCACTCTCCTCTCCCAGTCACCCTGGGTCTTGGAGGCACAACATGGACCAGTGAAGGCAGGGGTTTGTGCAGTGAACATGAAGCTATGGGCAGAATTTGGCTTCACTCTGCAGAATAAACTTGTCTCCTTAACAAGTAGTGTTAACACAAGATAGACTGATCTGGTTTCCTCATACATAAATCATTAACTAGTAGCTAGTTCTCACTCCCACCTGCACTACACAGCTTGTGACTTGAGTACAAGCAAGGTTTTTCCACCCACACCACGCTCAATGACCCATGCCTAATGGGGTTTGGCTGCTTGTTGATTGGATTTGCGTTTTGCAGGTGGAACGTTCTTATTTCAGCAAATCACAAGGGCAGCCAAATCTGGCTCTGTTTTGCTTTGTGGGAAGTGAATGAACTTATGTCACACAGTTGCTGTCTTGCATTCTCATCACTCAGATAACTCATTGCAGAGGTGAGGTAGGTAATACACCATTCACTGGGCCGGTGATGATTTACAAGCCACTCAGAAAGCTGATAAAGATCTTCATAGCTGTTTTGAACTCAAAGGAACTGCCGCTGCTCATTTATGGTATCACAAGGACACGTCAGTTCCCTCCACTACACGGCAAATTCTGAATCACACGCTCAATAAAAATTACACTGAAATGGACCTGGCATGCATGCAAAGTGAACGAGGAGAGGCCAAGTGCAGGAACACTGGGCTGCAAAACTTCAGGAGAAGCAAACCACTCTCTAGAACTGGTCAAAGAAAATGAGAAAGTTACCCTGTGACTCATGACCAAAGACTTCTGGTTCTTCAGTCCCCACTGGTGTGTCTTGGTGGAAGTGGCCTGACCAGTGAAGCCACCAAATGGCTGGGCTTTCCACTCACTTTGGTGGAGAACGGACACTTTGGGAAAAAAGGTTGCTCATAGTTAGTTCTTGGCATAAATAATCCGAGGTTTCCAGACCTAACCCACTGCATCATTCTTTCTCTAGCTGCTTACAGTCTGCTCTTCAGGTTATTCTTATTATACATAAGAAGGACATGGACCTGTGTAAGCAAGTCCAGAGGAGGGCCACAAAGATGATCAGAGGGCTGGAGCACCTCTGCTATGAGGACAGGCTGAGAGAGTTGGAGTTGTTCAGCCTGGAGAAGGGAACGCTCTGGGGAAACCTTACAGCAGCCTTCCAGTACCTAAAGGGGCTACAGGAAAGATGAGAAGGGACTCTTTATCAGGGAGTGTAGTGATAGGACTAGAGGTAATGGTTTTAGACTGAAAGAGGGAAGATTTAGATGAGATATTAGGAAGAAATTCTTCACTCTGAGGGTGGTGAGACACTGGCACAGGTTGCCCAGAAAAGTTGTGGACGCCCCATCCCTGGAGGTGTTCAAGGCCAGGCTGGATGGGGCTCAGAGTGGGAGGTGTCCCTGCCCATGGCAGGGGGTTTGGAACTAGATGATCTTTAAGGTCCCTTCCAAGTCTAACCATTCTATGGTTCTATGATTTTATGATACATGCTGTCATGTTTGTCTTAGACTGGGTTGCACAGGGGGCTGAAGAGTGTGACCCCTCCCCTTTTATTGCTTTTTTCACAATACAAGACCAATCTGCTCTGACAGTACACTCCCAGCCAAGGGTCTCTCCTTTCAGCAGGACCTCTACGAATGTGGCAACAGTATCACTGGAGATGACTCACAAGTGTGGACAGGAGAAGGAGGTTGTACTTTCTCTTCTGTCAGTGCTGTCCTGCCAGCTGGTAAAGGACACTGTGCTGCTGGAGAGATGGGATTTGGCTGGGCTGTAAAACTGATTTCCTGCAGGGATTTAAACTCCTGCTGCACTTCCTCAAGGGTGAGCTATGAATCATATTTCCTTGAGAAGTCCCATGGGCTGTGCTGTGTGTACCAGAACTCCTGCCTTCTCCTCCCCTCTCTGTTTTTGGTGGCACCAGTTACTCCTTGGGCCTGCAGGTGCTGCTGAATGCTGTTAAACTGTCCTCTGTGTCAGCCTGCACATAGCCACATTGGTGATGGAAAAAATGAGCCCTCTGTGGTTTTTGCAGGAAGCCGAATGGCAGCTCCCCGTCCCATACAGGTGAATGTTTTCTCACACCAGTAACTCATTAGGACAGCATGGGTGAAGTCAGCTCGTTCACACTGATGCAAGGGTTCACAGTCTGTGCCACTGTTTGTAAGGACTGTCCCAAATGGCAGCCGATTGCTGATCTTTAATGGCACTCCTGCCTTTCCATTTTTTTCACTTTCTAGCCTGTGTTATTTCTCCTTTCCTGGGCTCTTGCACAGTTCAGTCACCACACCACTACAGAACGATTGCCAAGGTCCCCTAAAATCCAGTACTAAAACATAGCTTCCCTCTGCCTGCTAATAAATATCCTTGTCAGTCATGGCACGACCACATCAGTTTAACAAAGGGAGCAGCCTGTGCATTGGCTGAGAAACGTTCAGTTAGGTTTCCTCGGATCTTGAAGAACTAGTTCAATAAATCCTTGCTTGCTTGAATGAGTGCACCTTCCATCTCCCACCACATTTTTCATTATGTCACTTGGCTATAAATGCACGTGTTTTTAATGTGAAGTTAATCCCTGAGCTGCACTGAAATGATTAACCCTTTGCCCTTGAATTCCTTGCTACCATATGATCGAGTTCTTATGGAGCTAAGAGTTAAAGCAATAGTGACAGCTGAATGTAATACTTGAGGCAAGTGGATATTTGCTCACTGTGGAAGGCCGGACTTAACCATACACGTAAAAACATTTCGGCTTGGAGAGCACAGGTAAATAACGTGGCAAAGCTACTGTGTCCCGCAAACAAATATTTGTACCTATAGTTATTACTGCTGACTCAGGTTTCTTGAAAATAGTCTGTCAAGAAAATACTGTCGAGAATAAACATCCTGCAGTTCGCAGCTGTTAAACTTGCTGTTAAAACACAGGTTCGTGACACCTGTGCCATTCATCTTGAACATATGATTAAGTTGTACCAAGAAGGTAACCCTCTTCAGTCTGCTCAGCAGAGCGGTCTCTGAAGAGCGGCGTGTTCTCCCCTCTCTGCATATTTATGCATATAACCAAACGTGACTTAAATATGCATAATCCCCTGCCTTGGGGTGACAGTGCATCCTTTTTCCTGCCCTAAAATCTCTAGTGGTATCAGTCAGGGTTGTGGCTGCAGCACGGTTGCTTCCCAGTGATCCTGGGTGCACTGGTGAGGAGCAGCCATCGCTGCCGATGGGCCTGCAAAGTGACAGCCAGGAGAGCGGGCAGCAGTGGGGCTGTGTGTTTGTCTGTTTGTCTGGGAATGTGGCCAAACACCGTGCAGCTGGGTAAAAGTGTTGAAATTAGGGTAGAGTGGGCTGCAAGCCTCTCATTTAGTTATGCTGTTCCTTAAGTGGTTTTAAGTACCACGCCAGACTGGCCTGTTTCTTCCTCCATGCCTTTCCCTGAGGGACAAACCCAAATCTTTAGCTAGAAGTTCAGCGTGTGCTCTCGTTTGTAACCAAGAAATTTTAGATGGAAGAACAGCTTTCCAGCTTCTGTGTGTGACCAGTTGCTAGTCTCCATGGATGTTCTTCCCGGCTCACTCATGTCCATGGGGCTGACAGGCTTTAAAGGGTTGTGAGGACAGGCTGAGAGAGTTAGAGTTTTTCAGCCTGGAGAAGAGAAGGCTTTGGGGACACCTTATGGCATCCTTCCAATACTTAAAGGGGGTCTACAGGAAAGATGGGGACATACTTTTTAGCAGGGCCTGTTGCAACAGGACAAGAGGTAATAGCCTTAACCTAAAAGAGGGAAGATTCAGACTAGAGATAAGGAAGAAATTTTTTACAATGAGGGTGGTGAAATGCTGGTACAGGTTGCCCAGAGACATGGTAGATGTCCCATCCCTGGAAGCATTCCAGTTCAGGTTGGACAGGGCTTTGAGCAACCTGATCTAGTTGAAGGTGTCCCTGCCCATGGCAGGGGGGTTGAACTAGATGGGCTTTAAAGGTCCCTTTCAAGCCAAAACATTCTGTGATTCTATGATTCCATGATTTCTGTGATGGCTTTTTGCCCTCACCTCCTTTAAGCAAGGTAAACGAAGTTGGCTTTCACCTGAAAATAGAAGGAGAAAAAAATAAGAAAAAGAGGTTTACAACTGTAAACAAGACACAATTTTTGTGCTTTGCAAGTTGGGCCTGTTTCTTGACTCAGTCCCTTTCAGGAAGGACCTTCTGTGTGTTGCCCCTGCTCTGTGCGCAGTGACACCTGGCTGGCCCCTGCATCCCGGGGAGAGGAACATCTGCTCATCCTCGGTCAGACCTGCGTCTTTTTTCGGGAGACAGGCCAGCTCTGAGGCCTGGAGCAGACCCCAGAGAGATGATGGCATGAAAACACAGGGCAGAGCAGTGGCACCTGGCCCTGAGGTCCCAAAAAAGGGATGGGAGGAAAGGGGCCGTGCAGGCGTTTGGACATCTCTGGTCTCTGGGTCACCTACCTGCTCTGCTTGGGCAGGCAGGTACCCAGGCCCTGAGGAGACTGGGAGGACATGGGGAGCTGCCTCTCATCACCTCTTCCACGTTGAAAGAGGCATTTCTGGGTAGTGTCACAGGCAAGCGGGACCACAGCAGTGTTTGGGGAGGCACCCCCAGGAGGTGCCACCATCCCAGCCCGGTGGGAGAGCACCTCCTGGGGAGACTGGGCTTCACAGATAGCTTCCCCTGGGTATTGGGAAAGGGCTGCTTCTGTGAGGTTTTCACTAGTAAGAGGAGAGAGAGGGATAAACTGCAGGAGTGATGGTCCCCAGCTCCCCACAGCCCTGGTGTCCTGCCGGTCCCCAGACCGTCCCCAGCCCCACAGAGGTGCCTGATGCCCGGGGCTGGGGCTGCCCCGCTCCCTGGCTGGGGGTGCGCAGGGCTGGCCTGGCTTCCTCCCAGCCCTTGGCTCCCCCAGCTCCCCAGGCTCCCTGCCAAGTCCCTCCTTGCTCCCTTCACAGAGCGGGGGCGTAGCGAAAATACAGACACACATTTAAGCGATTGCCCGCATTTGGACCTCTCTTTCCAGCCCATTTGTAACTGCAGTGCTTAAACCCCACAGATTTTCACAGTTATCATTCCTTGATGTGCTTTTTGAACCACCAGAACTAAAATAGTTCTGTGAGATCTATTATGTCTCTGGCTTGTAAAATACAATCATTTCTTACTAGGTTACACTAGTATTTCGTAATTCATTCTTAATATTATTCTTCAATAACGCTCTGCGCAAACAATCTATCCCACAGGAGGAACTTCTGCCAGATCCCAGATGTCAAACACATTTGCAAATACAGGAGTTCGTGACCTTTTATGTTTGTTAATGTGACGCCATGGAAATTATTTATAATAAATAAGTGTATTTCAGAGTCAGGTGCTCTATGGGGCCTTTTTTCAGTGATAGGACAGCCTTTCCTGAAACAGGTCTTTCCTGTTTTGTTTTGGTTTTTCCCCTAACAATGAAGGTTTGGGAACAATTTGAAACCCTGTTATTGAACTGACTCCAACTGCTGCGCTGAAAGGTAGACACGAACTGAAAGATATCTCAGATTTCAAATCTTTCCTGAAATCAGCAACAGATAAGGTTCTTCCTTTCTCTTTTATCCTTTACCCTGAAAATGCAGTTTTCAAACAGCAGACTGTATGGATCCAGACAAACACTAAATATACTGGCTTCAAGCACGGAATTAAACAGGAAACTACTGGAATTGTTTGGATCCAGACAACCGATTTGATGTGCCAAGTGTTTTTTGCATGTAGCCTGCTTACTTTAAAAGATGGGGTAGCACTGACTACCCACAGTCTTGCAGGTGTAAGAGCTCTAGAAAATATCTGAAGGTGTCAATATGTTGATAACATTTAATCACATTATCTCTTTTCAGCAGGTATGACAAAGTCCTCCCAAACCTGTGCTGGGGTTAAGAGCAGCTGGCTCTTAATGAAGCCAGGCCAGAAAAGGATGCAATCGGAAAACACTGGAAGAAGCATGCCTCGGCTCCGTTTCATCTTTTTATCAACTGTACATGAAGGTTTATAATGCCTCCTGAGTTTACTGGATCCATCATCTTGGATTCCTAGGCAGTAACAACAGCAAGAAATGCCTCCTGAGGAGGAAACTGCTCCTTTTGCTCCTGCATAAATATGCACCCACAGTCACTCCTGTTTGTCACTCCAGGCTGAAGTTGATGGCCTGAAAGCTCCAGTCTAGGACCAGCACAGCAACCCGGTGCCTCGGTGTTACCCTCCCGGGGACCTAGTTTAGGGCTGGCTGCCATTTACAAGGTTGAATACTGCTATGTAGCTCAGCAGCAGTTGCTGCAGCCTGCACAGATGTGGAACTGGCTGTTGAGAGACAGGACCAAAGCGTTCTGGTGCACGAAGGATAAACCCACCTTGGATTTATTTTCAGAATGTATTAATAATGTGAGTGTGTACAAAGAAAATCTGCCTTATAACATAAAGTAAGACATAACAAGCCAGCAAATCTCTTTTCAAATTCACAGTACATCAAATCTCACTGAGATAAAGAGAGGGTCTCATTTAGGCAACAAAGTGTCTCCATGCAATTGCTCCTCTAGGCATCCTAGCAACATTTTCCAAAGATGCTGGACATCGTGCAATAAAGCTGTCCTGCAGCGCTGTGGGAGGAGGCAACTGCCTGCAGTCTCAGATGGTGGACAGAATTACAATGGGTTATGTCAGGAAAGCATGACGTTAAACATGCATTTGAAAAAAGGAGAAAACAAACAAAAAAAAAAGTCATAGACTGAATTATAGCAGCTTTCTATAATGAAGTGTGTGGACCCCACCCAGCATCTGTGGTAGAGGGAAGGTGTCTGCTAAACCCAAAGGTTATGATGGGAATGGAAAAAGCCAGGCTCCAGCTGAGAGTAGGACAGGGAGGATGAGGAAACAGTTTCATGTTTCTCCCAGCAAAACCTCAGGGGATAAAGATTACTGCTGCAAAAACTTTAATGGTAGTAAAAGCCTCTGGCTGCAGAAGTTGTTTATAACGAAGGTGTATTAACTGCTTAGAGACTTCAGCTGAAAAGGGCTCTGGTATTTTACTGACATCTAAGTTGCAAAATCCTTTTTTCTTTCTCAAAAAGCCTCCGCGTCAGAAAACTTAATTTAGTGGTTACGCATGAGGTTTGGCTGTGAGATGTTGTGTGCTGTGTGTTGGACGTGCCCTGATAACGCCCTGCTTTTAGGTCCCGACAGCTGAGCTCATCACTTGGCTATTGCAGTATACACTGGATGTTAAGTCTGATCATAAGTACATCACTTTGTGTTAGTTTCTGAAACTAAAATATTTCACAAGCAGTAGTGTTAGACGCTTGCTTGCTCTAAAGGATTCTCAGCAGAGCTGGGCAAGCTATTTGCAATCATCAACTGCTTAATCGCATTTCATATTTTGCAAAGTAGGGAAGACCTCCTAAGCAATGTTGTTTTCCACTTTTTTGCTTGAAAGATTTCAGTGTGCTCTGTGCAAACATGATACAACCTCTGAACCGCTTGAATTTTAACGTGGAAGTTGGCATGATTCAGTGAGTCTGCACAAGTGGTGGGATCAGGTTTCTGATGCAAAGCACCATGAGGGAGGATTCAAGCTTGACTTATGCAAAGCTGCAGCCTCCATCAGCGTTCCTGCTCAAAACCTTGTTCACTGGAGTATTTGCACAAAGTGAAGAAAATGGGTCTTAGCCTGTTTGAAAGCTTTTGCAGACAGAATTACTCAAGAACATTTGTGCCCGTATTTATACATGGGGGTTTTATTGTTTCAGGTCTACTTCCTAAAGGTTTGTGGCCCAAAGATGGTAATAGGCGCTCCTGCTTGTAGCCACTTCCTGCAGTCTTCTCGTCTGGCTACTCCTCTTTCACCGAGAAAAACACTGGGAATTCGTAATCCAATAGCATAAACAGCCTCAGCAGCAAGTGCAAAAGTGTGCTCTGCAGAGGTTCAAAAGAGATCAGACGGGCCTCGCTGAGGGATATGAGAGGTGAAGCGTAGCCCAGACTAATAAATTCTCTGTTGGCTCTGCATGGGTCTGCTCAAGTGTCTCAGCCCTGCGTTTCTGGAGCCGAGAGCGCCGTGGTTTGGCACAGCCAGCCCAGTTTATTAGCTTGGTCTTAGTACCGGGGGTGCCCTGGGTGGAGGCAGGAGGAGGAGGCAAGAGCAGCTGCAGAGCACCAGGAGCTAGCGAGGAGGAGCGGTTGCAATGATAGTCTGGGATGGACAGAGAGGAGAGAGGGGCCGAGAGCAGGCGGCGGTGAGGCGTGGGAACATCACTGGGTTTCTCAAGCGAGGTTTACAGACAGATTAGCAAGCGCGAGAGCAGAGCATGGGGCACTCTCTATGCTGCCAGGGAGCTGGCAGGGAAGGAAGATCCTATTTGCAGCTGACAGAGAGGTCTAGGGAGCATAAAACAGAGGTAAATTGGTTTCGCTGCTCATCTTCAGACTTGATTTGTTTGGGACAAAAATCTTCTAAGGGAGGGGGAAGGTTTGTTTCCCATCCCAGCTAAAAAAAATCACAGCACAGTAAGGTTCTCCCCCTCCATACAAAACCAGGTCAACCACATCCCTTACCACGCACAGCTGAATTTTGTGCTTATCGAAACAAACTTCCCAATTTTCAAGCAGCTGAAAGCAGCATGGAAGGTGTGTCCCAAACCTGCCAAAGAGTCCTGGGGATGTGAGAAGAGGCCCTCTCAAATGACAAAGGACAGCCTTGCCTTGAGAAAGAAGGAAGGTAGTCTTGCAAACTGATTTTTTCCTTTAACTGTCTTGTCAAAACCACCATTTTTAATGTCCTTTCCTTCACTGGAGAGGCAATCTGCAGCCCCAAAGCCTGGCTGCTACTGCACTGCTGACTCCAGCAGCTGGAGAGCCCGAAAAACCCTTGAGCATGGAAACGCTGACGTAACCTGATAGCAGCAAGCTGCATACACCGACCTTATCGGTAGTTAAACACCGCACTTCTATGACCAGTGAAAATAAAGCTGTTTGATCACGTAGATTAATTCAGTGAGATGCCTCCCATGTGTGCTTAACGCACACCTCAGGAGGAGTCAGATAATTTTGGAAGCGTACTAGCTTCGTGGTATTTCTTTAAAATAGTGACCACACATAATCTCATGAGCTCCATCAACAGGAATCAGAGCCGCTCTGTGATGTGATACCCCAGCACCGTGCGACTGGCTCTGTGCGGAGATGAACAGAGATGTTTTGTTAGCTCAAATATTACGAGTCCGTGCTTTTGGCAAAGGGTCTGCCCTTACAGGGGCTCTGGAGCTCCAAGTAGCTGTGTTACACTGCATGATGACAGGCATGAAATTCTCAGTTAGCAGCAGGTCTGCAGTGCTATTAAATTTAAAATTTAAAAAAAATCACCGCTGAAAAACTACAGTCTTGGTGGATGGGGCATCCACCAAAGGCTGCAATTCACGAGCTATGAGCACGACTGCGCAAAACTGACTGGGAATTTTAATGCTTTTAGAGCATAAACAGCACTTCCGTGAGGAAATACTCCCTTTTTCCTGCTAATGCAGCCTTGCTTCCCACTCATATTTGCCTCCTGGGGTATTTTAGCACTTCTAGCTCTTTATCAGGAAGTGGAGAAGAGAGGGGAGAGAGAGAGAAGGGGAGGGAAAGGGAGAGGGAGAGGGAGAGGGAGAGGGAGAGGGAGAGGGGACCACCTTGAGTCTCACAAAACTTTTGCTTCCTGCCAGTAAACTTCTGAACCAGAATTTCCTGCTGAAGTTCCTGAACCAATCCACCCTGTGTGACCCGTGATCCGTCGTACAGACTATGCGCCCTATGGCAGGGGCTTTCTCTCACGGGTCCATGCCAAGCCTGACTTGACAGGGGTCCATATTCCAGCCGGACACGCCATTTACTAAGATCACTACAAAAAATTAAAAATTCCCTTTCCGTCTCTGAGGTATAGGCCTGCTTTTGCTTCCAGCAAAGCGAGGGGCAGCTTTGGCACTGGCTTGGCCGGTGCAANCAGAACACGCCATTTACTAAGATCACTACAAAAAATTAAAAATTCCCTTTCCGTCTCTGAGGTATAGGCCTGCTTTTGCTTCCAGCAAAGCGAGGGGCAGCTTTGGCACTGGCTTGGCCGGTGCAACAGTCCAGCCAGTGAGAAGGGAAGGTTTTGGAGCTGTTTTGGAGATAAACCTGCCC
>VZSZ01010452.1:99377-122168 GCA_013398815.1 Ibidorhyncha struthersii
CTGGTTTGCTTTTCACTCAGCCTCTGTTCATCGTACTCATAGGTGTTTCAGTTTCAGTTGTAGGTTACTGTGAATGTACTCCTCAGGATTGAGGGTTGGCTGTGAAAAGGGCAGGCCTGCTCTGGACCCCGTTTTCCCCACTGCGCATTCTGACCCCACCTCGTGCAGTCAGCCACAGGGGGAGTTGGAAAACTACTTTTAAGAAAAAATACAACCATGTTTGTTTATTTTGGTGGTTTAGTTTCACATTTAATCAGTGAGCTGGGCCAACTCATCGTGCAGCTGCATGTTTACTAGATCCAACGGGAATGGTTGTTGGCAAGGGAGAGCAGGACTGCCCCTCCGGTAGCAGCCAGCCCTTTAGACGCCTTCAGGACAGGCGGATGCAGCCCCCGTGTCTGGTGGGCAGAGCCAGAGGACCTGCCTTGGAAGGGCAGTCTCCACTAGGAAGCCAGGCTTTGGCTAGTTTAGGCCTACAATCTTCCTGGGAATCCTACCCCCTTTGGCTTATACCAGAAGTACCCTTTGACTTTGGTGGAAACATTTATTGAACTTGTTTGCTTGATTAAAATGCTATTTACTTCATTTCATGAATTTTGCATGATGCATATCCTGACCTATTGCTCCCCTCTTCGGACTCTTGTTTAATTTTATAAAAGAACAGCTTTGTTTACTCTGAATTGCTATCTCCCAAGATACCTTAAATCTGGTAAATATTTTCTCTCTAATCTAAGTAGGACAACACCCAATGTCCCTCAGCAGAGAACCTAAGATCTCGTCTCCTTAAAGTGAAAGAGGCAAAGCGGGCTGTGGCTTTAAGTAGGACAGGCTGAGTTTGGGTTAAGCCATGTTGTCATTCTGTTTAGTAATGGTATTCAGGCTCCATCAGAGAGATCGCTTATGCAGAGAAAAGTTATATTGATAGCCTTTTGCGGCCAGGACAGATCTTCAGGCCTAAGCTGAGGAGCCTCACGTGGGCAGACGTTCAAATCCTGGGTTTGGTTTGAACTTATCTGTGTTGCATCATATCTCTTACTCACATTAATACATCAAACCATGCAGAATTAGTGAGGACACTTCTCTTAAGCTTAGTACAAGTATTTGTTTGCCTGTCATCACAGCTGAAGTTTACATTAATTCAGTGCCAAAAAAAAAAATATGTCAGCAATCTGATGCTTATCTTTTGTGTAAATTGTACCCTGGTGATTTTGTTTTGAAGCTTTGTTTTTCAGTGATCTAATAGCCACACTTAATCTGGAAAGAACACTTAATTAGGCCCCAAACGAAGGCCCGTGCTGTCTGGGGGGCTCTTGTGGTGATTGCAGTGAGCTTTGGGTCTGGCCTGAAGAGCAAGTTCTGGAGATACTGCCTTGGCAATTAAACCGGCTTAGAAGTTCAAAAACACAATCTAGAAGGACCATGACCTAGTGGCCTCAAAACCTGTTAGGCACTGAAATTAATTTGGCATCGATGCTTTGGAGCCTGGAACCTGGATGTGGACTTGGACAGTGTGCTCCAGCCTGGGCAAGTGGGTGGCTGTCTCCTGCTCAGCGCCCCTGGTGGCCCCGTCCACCCTGCTTGTTGAAGCTGGGCCAGTGGGTACAGCGTCAGGTGGCTTATGTGGCCAGAAGAGGTCCCAAGCCTCGACCAGGGTTTGTCAGGGGCTGGAGAAGGCAGATAAGGGGGGTAAGGGCGGGTTCTCTTCACAAAATTCAGGCATCCATTTGGCTGTGTGTGTGCGTCTTCTGATGAGGAAAGCACTTGCCATACAGAGAGGAGGGTCCGTCAGAAAAAGGTTTGAAAGTAGCTTGAGCTAGCAGTGCTGCGGTGGTTAGTGATGACTGGTACACAAGTTGTGTTTCCTGAGAGATTCATCAAAGGTTGTTTAGTACTGGCCGCCTAGGTGACAACAAAACATTCTCAAGACCGGTTTCATTTTGCGGTAGAGGAAAATTCAAAACCTTTTAGTTGTGGGTTGGGTTTTTGTTTGCTTTTCTTTTTTTTCCCCATTTCACTTTTGCAAAATGGGATTGTTGGCCTCTAGATTGGGAACTCTCTGTCAGTCTCCTGATCGGATTCTCTGTCTGCTCAGCAGTGACCAGGGTAGCTAAAAATTTTTCTCCATGAGACCTTGATTAAACACAGAACATCTCCCTGAATCATCCTGACTTTCGTTCAGTTCAGTTCAGTGGTACGTGTACATCCAGATCTAGTTTCACCAATGTGTGAAATCATAGGTCAAAAATCTCTTGTGAAGAGTGTGGCTTTAAACTCCATAGGATTAAAAAAAAAACCCACATACATTCATGGTGTAGCTGTTGTTCACTTTGTTGTTAAGCAAATCTCTCTTGAGGAGGAAAAGGGAATGCTGAGTTCATGCTGCCAACTTCTGCTCTCAGACCTCTGTCTCCTCAGAAGGGAGCGGAGCCCCACCACCGTGCCCCACAGCTGTAGCAGCATTTGGCCAATAATACTTGGGATGTTAGATGCTCCCATAAAATTGAGAGACTTCTGATTTCTGCTGGTTTCTCCCAATGTCCATGCAAGATTCTTTAAAAATACCTCTTTTATGCAGTGCCTGGTTACCACTCATCTACCTGGGCCGCTGCCAACTACTCCAGCCAGTACAGCTCTACAAGAGGCACTGCTGGGGCTGTTAAAAGTGGTTGTGGGCCCCTGGTCTGGGTGGATTTAAAGCAAAAAATAATAAACAGTTGTACCTTACAAAGACGAGATCCTCCTGGACTTTTATTTTAAAATGTGTTTAGGCAGCTTCCTGAGCTCAGTGCACGCGCCCTGCAGAGCCATACTCCCAATCTGTTTTGGATTTGAATTAATTAAGATCAATTACCATTTCCTTTTCTCGAGTTATTCACTTAATCTCTTTTCACATGTGAGATGCACGGCAGTCACCTGTTTCCTTTCTTGATCTCAGCCATAGTCTTGTAGCCTTCATTTATATAACTTACAGATTTCCTTCCTCTCACCCCAATGCTGTAACTGGTTATAGAGTGACACCACGGAGCTGAACTGCTCAACAGGGAATCCTCATCCTGTGGAAATTCCATGATTTAAAGTTTTTTGTTTACATCATGAAACAAGGTAATAATTATATGTAAAATAACTATTAAATAATTAATGTAAAATAACTAATAAAAACCTGCTTCATCTGAAACAAAGCAGTTGATGTGTGTGTGCATGTGCATATATATATATATATATATATAAAGAAATGTTCCGTCTTGACTCTTGCAGGTCAACAGGATTCCCTTAAAATAGTTTTAATGGTAATGAAACTGTATTTTTCCATGCAAAACTGTTTGGATTTTCTTCTTTTTTCATATATACAGGAGGAGCTATTTTTCATTAGCTGTCTGGATATTGTATATGTATCCATGTGTTTTCTCTGTGGCTCTGTGGTCGTGGCAGAGGCTGAGTAGTCCTGGGTGCCGTTCAGTGCTCTTTTTCAGTGTTGCCTTGAGTTGGTTTCCAAGGGCCATCTTTTCAAAGCAAGACACATTTAGCCATGTTAGGGAACTCCACTGCACAGGCAGATGCTCTTGTCTAAAATATCTTCTTCTTGGCTGCCCTCTTGAAAAATGCATCCAGATGTTTCCAGTTCTCTTTGGTATCAGGGCTACAGTGGGACTGCTGACAGTTCTATTTCTGTGGCTTTCTGGCATTACTACAGAAGGAGAAAAAAGTGGATTAAAACCTGACACAGAATATGTAAAGAAAATCTTAAGTTTTAAGTTAGATTATAAAGTAACCATTGGTGATTGTCATGATTTTTTCCTAATCTGCTTAGAGCGAAGGACTTATCTTATGTTGAATTCTTTCCACGTTCTCATCAAAAGCCAAGTTCTTTATACAGATATTTCAGTCTCTTAAGTTTTCTTTTCTGGTGTCCTGACTTCAACTCTTGCTTTGCTGTTTTTTTGTTTGCAGTCCAACATAATGGATTTATTCTTTTGTGTTTACTGCCCCAATACATACCATATTGTACATCCTTGTCCAAGTCAGTGAATTTATCTACAGTTCACAGGAACAGTGTTGTCAGTTCAGTAATTGGATGAATTGGTTACTTGCCTAATGCAGCATTAGGAAGAAACACTATCTCTATCAACTTTTACAGCCCAGAGCACAGGGGATTCAGCATACTAAAATCCCAAGTTTTAAGCTTTATCATGGGATAGATTTATAATGTTCCCTTCCTAATTCAAATATAAATCTTGCATGAGAAAAATTGGCTCAGATTTATGAAAATTGTTCTTTTGGCCCTTGTAAATGATATTATTAATCTTCTGCATACTGGGGGAGGCTTGGATTAAGTTTGTGTTTAAGCGTTGCAGGTGCAAGGCTATAATGCAAAGCCAGAGTCAGGGTGTCCCTGGGGGCCGTGTCAGAAGGACGACTTTGGATCGTGTGCTTGTGCCAGGGCTTGTTCCCCTTCTCCAAGGGGTGCCTGGAAAGCAGAGGCAGTTGTTCCTGTAGCACAACAGCTCAAGCACACACACCTGCTCAGCTTTATTTTTCTTTGGGGAAGTAGACAAGAGCAATTAGTTCTTCTTCGTGACGTAGTCTTGATTTGGTGGTCTGTGCCTGGGCTGCGTGTGCAGATGCGCTGGAGGCCATTTGGCCTCCTCCAGTCTGGAGCCCTGGGAAGAAGCAGCTGCTGAGCTGAAGGAGACTGCAGCTAGATTGCACAAGTTCTCTTTCTGTAGGGTTCAGCTCAGGGCCTGCATGAAGGGAGACATATATCATCTTCGTCAGGGTAGAGAAGCTGGAGGGATAAGGGAAATTTGCAGTGGGACATGGCATGATTTCTCACAACTGCATCTAGGAAGACATGGCTGTTCCTGGCAAAGCCGCTGCCCTGCCTAGTTAGAGCTAGACCTCCTTGGCAGGAGAACATATAAAGCAGCTTGTGGGATCACAGTGAGCTCTGCTTTTACTGCTATGATAACAGCTCAGCTAAGAACTGACTGCCGAGGTGGTTTCTTTGCCTCAGGAGAAGACTGCTGAAGCTGAATAAGTAATATTTTTGTACAGTTGTTACATTCCAACTGATAGCGGTGAAGTATTCAGCACTCCTGCTGATTACAAGGGTTTTAAACCTTACATGCAACTGTTATCTCTAGGAGAGCCCAGCAAACAATATCTTACCTGAATGCTATGGCAATCACCAGAGGGACTGTGGAGATGCTCTCTGCAGACTTCCATCCTCCTCCTCTTCTCCACTTGCTCAGAATATAGTCAGGAGGATGCAGAGACGATGGTGGACCAGTAACAATTTGGGATCTCAGTACAATGCTGTGGGAATGAGAGCAAACTTGCCCTTGCCAATTAATGAAATACATTCTCACCTTAGATTATTCTGTGACATTGTTGAGTCTGAGATGCATGGTTCAGTTGTGGTATCAGCCCGAATAAAACTGGTCACAGAAGCAGGATAATGTTTTGAGAAGAACTATACAAAACAGACTTGAATGGTGTAAAACCTACAGGTTTAAACTGGTCTTTGTGGCTTGCTTTGGTCTACTTAGCTTACTGAAGAGAAATGGAAGAGAAGGTTAGATCCTAATCTTTTAAGATCTGAATGAAGACGAGATACTACTGATAACTGACACTCAAATTCATAGCAAAAGCATGAACACTGGGGAAAAAATGGACTGGAAATAGAGTTAAAATATTAACAGTGAAAGTGATTAGCTATCAGAATGTTTTCCGAAGTATAACCCAGGTGTCTTCCTGCTTTGGTTGCTCAGTGTAGTACAGGAGTAACTGCAGTGTCCATAACTGAGGAGGGTGGGACAAGGGCACATAATGGGACTTCTGGTCTTTAAAAGTAAGATTCTGCTTTAGCAAACTGCAGGTGAATGAGAGGAGTTTGCAGGGCAGGACAGTGCTGGTTCGGACCAGTGCTCTGTTCTGTTCAGTTTCCTATTTCTGGGATCAGCGAGAGGAACATATAAAGCTTCCCCCCATGGGCAGTTGTGCCGTCATTGCCCAGTGTGGAAAGGTGCTTCCTGTGCCCAGGCAGTTAGTGGTTTGTTTGCATCATGGAGCGTGACACTTTTCCCAGCAACACTTTACTGTCTGTTTCTGTTACCAGATTTAATTGTGTAACTACTTAAGCCATGCCACTAGGCTCTTTGCCCCAGGAAAGTTGGGCAACGGTCCATCATAAAATCCCCATCATCTAAACTAGGTTAATGATGCATGGTCTTTTTTTCAGCTTTAAATAGGTAATAACACTTTTTCTTCATTTATTTGCTGCACTGGGAGAGCTTTGCATCTCTTGATTAGTCGAACTGTTTGTAGGATGTCTCTCACAAGAATGCCGTTCTGGTTGTGTCCTTCAAAAGCCTTCTCATAACTTCTCTTTTTCTGTTGTGTTATTTCAGCATCTCCTTTGTGATCCACTGCTTTCAGGGTGAAATCCCTTTCTCTTTCCAGGCACAAAAGAAAGGAAAGCCTCATGTTTTCTTCATTTCCTTGGAAGACAGAAGAACTGTAATAGCCTCTATGTGCAAATTCCCAGAGCTTTCATGCTTTTCCCCAAGCTGCGTTTACAAGCAGAGAAGGAAGGTATACGTACACACACAGAAACACAGTAGTTACTGCAGGTATCACTGTTGTGGGGTCCTCCTGAAACAGGCACAGATAGGAGCCTTTTATCATGCACCTGGCAGGTGTGTGTTGGCATGACATTTTTTGTTTCCTTTTTTTCCCCCCTCTGCCTCCAGACAACCTAGGTTTAGAATGAATAGGAAAAAAAGCTTGTGTGCTGTCTTTCACATGCTTAGACCCACTTGAAGTGCCTTTCTCCTGTGGGGATGGTACAAATCAGTCCCGGCTATAGTTCCAAAAAAAATGGGGCTTTTTATTTTTTAAAACTGTGGGCTTTACGTCTTTGGCAAGTGTATGTTCATGCATGGCACTATGTGCGTAGGTGGGTGCATGTGCTGTCCTTGCTGCTACAGTAGCAAAGTACCTGGAGGCAAATTTCTCAAAACCATTTAGGCTGTTTTACTAGTGTTGACCGGTTTTGAGATGCAGTGGTCACAAGCCACCCCTCTTCAGACAAAGAGCTGTACTCAGACTGGTGCACAGCTCCCAGACACTGTCCCCCAGAAATAAAACTACAAAACAGCTGGCCGTGGAAGTTAAACCTTTTGTAGCATCTGCGCCATCAAAAGAGAGTCCATCTGACTTGCAGCAGAAGCAGCTTTTGCTGTGCTGTGTTTTTGTTAATCATCTGGAGACCTGCAGTGGTATTGCTATGCAATTTGAAGGATTTATATGACTGGGATTGACTGCACCTCCTGGATCCAAAAGGCAGAAAGGCACATAGGTAGCATAAACGTGGTGTTTGGCTGAGGTGTGAACCGGCACGCTTGAGCTAGCTTTCTCCTCAGTGTCCTGGCTCCACTGGGGCTACTGGAGCTGTAGACACTTACGTCATTCTAGAATCTGTCCCAAATGCTTAATGACAACCGATCATCCCTGTTTCCGGATGTTTTCTTTTACACCTCCCTACTTTGTGAGGACTTACTGCTACTAGAAATTTTGCCACAATGTGTTTCTGGAACACGGATCTGAGACTGTTTTATGCATTTATGGCTTGCAATAAAATTCATAATGTTTGAAAGCTCTGGTTTAGCCAGCTTTCCTGGTTTGAGATCAGCTATTTCACCTTTTTTTCTATTGTGTAGTTTTAAATGCGTTACCTGATCAACTCTTACGGAGCAGTGCTGTGACTAAGTGCACTAAAATACATCAGCAGCCTACAAACTTGTTGCAAAACGCTTCATAAGGCAGCAAAGACGTGACTTTTCTTTTCAGACCGCTTTCAACTTTTAATATTTAATATTGCAATCATCCGTTTTCTATCATGTTCTTTTTATTTAATGAGTTGTTGAAAATATTTACTTTCTTCTCCAAACATCTCTGTCTTGTAATCATTCTGGAGGCATCTGGAACTGAAGTCTTTGATACTCTGTTTATCTGATTTTAGCTCATTCAAAATTTCTATCGGAGAAATCTGGAAATCATTAAGATAATTTATGTTCTCCATCTAAAGCCATTAAAATAGTAGTGATTGTAATTCTCTAGGCTCTGTGTATGTGTGTGGTTGGTTTTTAAACTTTGTTTCCAGGATGTTCTAATAACCTTGGCTCTCCTTCTGCCTTAATATGGAAGGACTATTGCTGCGTTACATTTTATTATCTTATTTTGGCTTGATACTGGGAAGAGAAACATGAAAAAGCTTACTGAAATTGGTGGAAAACACCAAGAAAGAGAGACAATTTGAGACCGAGTAACAAGATCTGGGTTCAGTTCCCTCTTCCGGTGCAGGTGATTTGATTTCTCTATCTCAGGTTTTTGTCTGAAAATTAGGGATAATTCTCCTTTTCCTCCTGTCCTTGCTCAGTCTAATATCTCCCAAATGGAGGATATCTTTGATGTATTGCCTAACAAAAACTGACCACAAAACTTAGAGATAGGGTCAAGGAGTCTAGACTTTTTGTTGAGATGGATGGCATTGCTGGGAAGTCAGTACTTCTTTGGAATTTGGTGGTGCACCTAACAAATGTCTCTATGGTTCAGGTTTATTTGGTAAATTTATTCCCAGACAAATGCATGTTAGTACAACCTTTTAACAACTGATAAATGATATACTGAGGATTTTGGGGTAGCTGACACCAGCAAAAGGTTCTGGCACATGGGAGAAGTTTAACCTTCAATAGAAATGTCAGCTTCTGTCAAGATCATGAAATACTTGTTTAATTGTCTACAAGATTTTTCTTCATTTACAGTTAATAAAATATACAACAGATGTGCTAAATTTCTCTCTGTCCCACATGGTTGAGACAAAACTTTTGCATGCAGTGAAAGTTGTAGGCAACTTGGGAAATACAGATATGAGAAAATAAATGAACTGAGAGCCAAGCCATCTAATTTACTGCCAGGATTGCTCTTCTGAACTGAAACAAAAACCCAAATATACTTGTCTCTGTAGCTTAACTAATTGAATTAAAACTTTAAAAATTAATTGTGACCATCCATGTTGTGATTTTACAAACAAAGCAAAGTGCTCTAAGCAGAATGAGGGAGCACTGTCCCTCAGCAAATGCTGTCAATTTTTTGTAATGTGGCTGTGGTATAAGTCTAGGAACACAAGTGCAAATTTTGTCACTGAAACCATTACATTTTTAAGCTTAAAAAAAGCGTAAACAGTGTTCTGGTCTCCAACCCTTGGAACTTTATTTGAAAATGCTGTATTTAAGCTCAAACTGAATTGGAAACTCTAAGCTATGTGTCTATATACTTTGGCATTGGCTTACTGATACTACCTTGCCTACAAAAAAAATTGTAAATAGTGTACTCTCTTCTGTACAATAGACAGTGATGAATTGCTTTATATTTGTCTTCAGATAGAAAAAAATGTATGAATGTTTGCATATTGATAAATGGGGAAAAAAAAGATAATGGTCAAAGACTATCACAGGGTACTTGGTCTCACTGTGAAAAACATGGTCTTCTTTTAATGATAGTGCAAAAGGTGTAGAATTGCATTATTACGGTTATATCCTCAATACCCGTATGTAGCCCCTTCTTTCTAGGTAAGACACTCAACCCCATGATGGAAAGGCAACTGTTTGTGACAGGTGATTTACATTTGTTTACTTGCTGACATTAATGGTTCCAGCTAAACAATTCTGGGGAAAGAAATTACTACCATGAACTGAATTTTCTCTGATGCAGAAAACCTAATTTTTCCACTTTATGTAGCTGGAAAGCAGGGCAGTTACTAACGTTTTGGTTTCTTCATCGGGAATAGTGAATAAATTCAATCTGGACATTTTGAGATAAAAGACTCTTTTGCCTGCAAAAACTGCCACTGAGCCTTAGATACCATTGTTGCAAAGCTTAGAGCAAACGACGCAGCTGTTTCAGCCTAGTTTAAACATGGTGAACAAGAGTAAAGCATATTAACTCCAGCTGTGTACTGATAACAGCTGGGAAGGAAAATCACTGCAAGGGAACCTTAAAGTAAACTTTGAATTCTAGCAGGCTTAGCTAACGTGTGTGTGCCTCCAAGGGAGGAGCAGCGGTGAAAATTTCAACCTCTGAAACGTGGAGAATTTATGTGCCTTGTTTTGTGCTTCTGTGAAGGTGCAGAGCAGGTTCTGGAGTCAGTGGTGTCGCCTCTGAAGATTTTCCCACCAGTCCAGGTTGCTCAAAGCTCTGTCCAACCTGGTCTTGAACACCTTCAGGGATGGGGCATCTACAACTTCCCTAAGCAACCTGTGCCAGTGCCTCACCACCCTCACAGTAAAGAGTTTCTTCCTAATACCTGATCTAAATCTCCCTTCTTTTAGTTTAGAACCATTACCCCTCATCCTATCACTACACTCGCTGATAAGTACTGCGTAATGGATTCTGTGAAGAGTAATGGTGTCCCTTTTAATACAAGATATTGCACCCCTGCCCAGTCTGGTTAGAGACTATGCTGTAATCTCTTCAGTAGCATTCTGTTTTCCAGAATAACATCTACCAGTATTCAGGCCACTTCTGAGGTTTTTATATTCGGGTCACTTGCATTTTGTTCATTTTGGTCTGTTGAGCACAAAGAGCAGTATAAAACCAGAGGAAATAATTAATGTCACTTAGTGGTAAAACCAGCAAAAATTATTCAGAGAAATTGTATTAAACCAAATATTCCATTAGGTCCTTGTTGCAGTAGAATAATGGTTTACTTAGGCTTAGGTCTAATGGGAATATATTTTAAGAATTTCCTTCTAATCAGTACTTTGTGATAGCTCATGTTTAAGAATAATTCTGCAACAGTTATATAGTTGTAATAATAAACCTTCATTATATTTCAAACTAGTATTTTAAAGATAAGTTATTTCAAGCCTTCGTCATGAAGATGTGCTCTTGGTGACTTTGCGAAACCCGTAAGTTAAAACAGAAATAGCAGTGCTGAGGTCCTGTAGAGCACAAAATAGCAGGTCAGTAAGTATATGCTGTGTTTGGTCAGTATTTGCAAATTGATACATCTATTAATACATTTCAGTTGCACCCTACCCATGGAAATAAATAATGTTAAGACCAGAAAGCACATGTTTTCTAAGTTAGATGAAATATCTGTAGCTTAATATCACCATGTGGCATCCTTCACAATTTTGAGAGGCTTGTAATGAAAGAAAAGTTTGGGGAATATTAGCGTTGTTTCCAAAGTATTTGTGTGGTTCCCTAGCTGCCTTTGCATACACACACAAAGAAAACAGTGGCAGTGTTCAAGCTGCAGGTGGGAATGGCTTCTGTGTTGGAGCATGGAAGCTTTCAGCAATTTCTTGCGATTGAGATAACTGAGCAAACATGTCCAGTTTTGTGTAATTGTCATCTTCTCTCTGTGCATTTCCTCTTTCTCTTACTTGTTGTGTTCCCCATCCCTTCAGCTTATGTTTATGTTCTGTTTGGTGTCTTCTAACCTCTGTGGAGTTGGAATCATGTCTTGGGTATGTTCTACAAAGAACCTTGTGTTCTTTAGGTACATGTAAAAAGACTAGAGTTAGACAGACGAAGTTTTGGACAGGAGGCAATGCAGCTGTCTGTGTCCCTCTGAAAAGAGAACATAAGGATATGAATAAAGACATTTAAATGAGGCCAGTTAGTATTGTCATAAAGTTCTTCTAATGTTAACCAGCTGTTATAGACTTGTTCTCATTCTTTAGTAGATTACATGCCTCTTATTTTGCTGGAAGTCAGCGCGCTCTATTTCTGTATGCATAGCAGACAATTATATAATAAAACAGGTCTTCAGTTTCATGTGTATACAATTACAAGAAAGCAGTAGTTCCTTAAAGAAGGCAATTTTGGCATCATTCATAAAGAGTGTTTTCAAATGCAGAGTATGGAGTATGTTGAGTGAAAAATGTAAACACGTATGGATGTATGTGAAAATAGTACATGAGTGAAAGAGGATAGGAGAAACATGAACAAGGGAAACAGAATAAAAAACATCTTGCAAAGGACTTGACAAGACCACATCAAAACAGCTGTAAAGCTGAGTAAACTCCAAAGCCCAGTGGCACACACAAATATGAGGAGAATTTTAGTGTTCCTGAAAGACAGGGACCTGCCTGAGTGGGTCACTGAAAGTACTTGGATGCGGTACGTTAAAATGATTTTCCCTGTGCTTTTATGTAAAAAATAATTTGTTTCAGTGAGAGAAATCTGATGGCTCTCATCCTTTTATGACAGAAATAACTTTCTCATTGTCCCTGGGATTGTGTCCAGTAAGCAGTCGCATATTAAATAACTGATAATATTGCATTTTGATTGCAATTATTCCGATCTAATACAGTTTGTTTTATTGTGTTTTTCAGGTTTGATAGCTACACTGTATCTTTGACTGTGGTGTCCTCTAAATTGCAGCACTGAAAACAATGGCAACAGAATGTATAAAAAACTGCTGTAAATGGTGTTTCTGCGTGGAAAAAGAAAAAAATGATCGTGAGTTCTGACATAATGACATTGACTAAGGGTTTTGCTGTTCTGGCTTCATTAATGATATTTCCCATTAATAAAATGACAGTGTCACCCCTGATAAACTTGAATTCTTTTACAACATCCAAAATTCTTTCCATACCTCCACTTGGAGATTGAACACATGCTTGTTAGTGTTATGAATTGGAATTGGAACTGAAAAATAACACTTGTCTGAAGTCTGCTCCTTGCAGCCTGGAATGCTGTCCAAAAAAGCCAACTTTTTTACCCAAGGTTGTGTAAAAGTCTTGTCTCTTTTAAACTCTAAGAATCAATGCCTTTTTTTTTTTTTTCCAACTCCCTGTGGATTTGCTGTTAGGATTTTCTTTGGTGTCTTAGTTTGAAGAACTCCTCTATGATACAAGTGTACCTCTTGTAAAAATTCACTTCAGAGCAAGGTAGCTATAAATATAGAAGCTTGGGCAACAAAGAGTTTGGATCAGTAGAGGTGTCATGAGGATGAATGTCTTTTCCAGGTGCTAGTCCTGAATACTGGTAAAACTGAATAGTAGCAGCCGTTAAGTAATGTATCAAGCACAGATCCTGTTAAATGAAAGAGAGCTGTTCATAGTATTGTCTAAAACTTAACACACATGTGGACTGTCTGGTTTTTTTTGCTCGTTATTTTTAGCAGTTTCCATGGTACAGGAATCTGAAGCAGTAGCCGCAAGCACGCCAGCTATTGTAGAGAAGCCTCCGTTGTCTTCTGTGTCAGTGAAGCGTCAAGTTGGCTGTTCAGAGGATTATCTGCTTTCTAAACTGCCCCTGGATGGTCAGGAGGTACCATTTGTGGTCCCTCCATTCAAACTGGCTTATGTACAGCCGAAGAACCTTCCTAGTATCTCACATGCTGGGGGGATTCAAGGTAAAACATAAACGGCATTGCTGAAACAGTTGTTTACTTTCTGCTACTCCTTGAAAGTTGTCAAGTACTCTTACTGAAAACATAGGTTTGCAGAACTTTTCTAGAACCTGGTCTTGTCTCCTTTTCTCTCTGGACATCCAGAGAAGTTTTGGGAAGGATGTCATCCCACTGTGAATCTCTGTGATGTTGCATGAATAAAATTGAAAGGGAGGATTGCACACCAGTGCTCATACTCAAAGTAATGGAAGACACTTAAAGGAAACGGGAGCTTTAGTAAAGAATTTCTTGGAGATAAGGAAAGACCTAACACATCCCCAGCGTCCACATCACTCAAATAAAGAAGGAGGGTGGTCTGGCTTTCACGTTTAATGTATTAATATGTTTTAACATACTAACACATCTTCCTTTTCAAATTTCACAAATAGATAGCATGTGCTACTACATGGCGGAATTTTTTCCCCTACTATTTCCTGGCCTTTGGGAGGCCAGGGATCACAGGTCTCAGTGGTATAAGGTTGTACGTGATAATATGTTTCTTTGCTTCACAGCAATCTTGTGCTTCAACCTCTGCCAGGTAGTCCCATTCTCAGACTGCGAAAATGATGTACATGCAACTTAGGCACAGTGGCATTTTAAAAGAATAGCAGCCTGGCCCAGTAACCTGAGTTACAGGGCATATGCTATCACTAGGCTCTTGGTCCTGCCAGCAGATGCCTAGAATTAGGTAAGGGAAGATTCTGGCACAGGGGCATACCTGAATGATTGTTTTCTCTAGAGTTGCTTTGCCTCGAGGCTGTGATAAGCTGATAATATGCTTTTAGTCCCATGTGACTGTATTTCTTTTCTGAGGGTGGAAACCTTAATAACTGAAAAAAGTCAACCACATGTTGCATAATAACATGCAGTACAAGCTAACCTTTTTGTTTTTGTGTGGTTTTACTCCCACCCTTCTCTCTTTCCCCAGGTCCTTGCTGTTGCTTCTTTTCTCCTCCTGCATGCCTATTGCCAAACTTCCTCCTCACCCGCTCCTGCTGGTAACACTGGCACTAGAGCCAAGCTAATCAGCCGAGCAGAGCTTTTTGGTATAGACTGTGCCTGATCTTTTTAGTGGACTTTATTTGTGATGTTTATCTCACCAGACATGGACAGGCAACCTAAGAGTTGGAGATAGAACATGTGAGGTCCTCCTCATCTCTGAGCCTGATCTCCTTTAGCCTCCCCGCTTCCCTGCTAGTTCAGTAGCTAGTTCTTTTAAGTCCATACTTGAACAAGGTATGGAAATTCAGGACATACTCCTGGTAATCCCCTTTCTCACTGGGTCTGGGTTCAGGCTCTGGCTTGCTTTGTCCTACCTCACCCTCAAGATACTATACAGAGAAGTCCATCAAGGACTCTGAGGCACAAATGTTCTCCACAGAGAAGGAAAATGTGTCTAACAACCTTTTGATAACTGTTTTCTTTGTTCATGCAGTTCTACACAGTCTTATCAGTCAGTGACTTATAAACCAGTGACTTGTCTTCATTGGGAATTCTGCTTCATCATCATTTCTAAAGGACCTGGTGAACAGAGTGGCCCTTAGGCTATAAAGCCGGTAGATCTTCTGGCAGGATGACCTGACTCTTCATAACTGTCTCTCTTAAGAAAATATTTTAAATTCTTGAACAAATATTTGAAAAGTGGCTCTTATGTTAAGTAGGCGACTTCCATTTCTCTTTCCAAATATAAATACTTATTTTTTAAAGTACAGCTTTTTAAGCCGCATTAAAGTTGTGTTTAAAAATGCAAAGTTTACTTTTTAGGGAGATTTACTAAATACAGTGAAGTGTGCTGTCATTCCTTCTTCACATTAGCCAAAGCACCAGCATATTAAAAAAATATATCTAGAGTATTTGCTTCTTAGACCGTTGCTAAATATCTGTAGAAGTCCAAATTCTGCTCTCAGTTCCACTCCATTTTCTGTGCATGTCTGACCATTTTCCTTTAGTGAAACAGGACGTGCTCAGTGTTAGCTCTTGGCATCTCTTCTGAAAGCAATTAAGTTCTGGCAGCCTCTCTTCAGTACTCACTGCAGCATTTCTCATGCTCTCACAGAAGTAAGCTAGCAGGAAGAAGTGTGCTCCTGGTCTGGAACACTGGCTTTTCCTGTTCTTTACGGCCTCGCTTCCAGTGTTCATCCTAATTTACGTCATGCTCAAGCCCGTTTTACTTGAATTCTTGCTTTATCATCTCTCACGTTCCATCTCTCTGTTTTAGTTATTCTTTTTTACTTATTCTACTAACACCTGGAGGAAAGGATTTTACAGCAATAATAGTTTGCCTCCTATAGTGCAACACACTTGCAAAATTGAGGGCACTTTATAATGGGGTAATGAACTTTTTTAACGGATAGGTTGATGTCCAGGGATGTAAAGTGAAGTAAGCAAAGCTTGGCAGAGTCCAGGTCACTCCATCTCCATTCTCTACTGTACTGTTTTATGTGGCTTATTTTCACTCCAGACAGACAAAATGAAGTACTACAGCAGTGTTCTTTACTGTTCTGCTGACCAAGACGTACGTGTATTTTCTGAAATTATTATGAATAAAGGAAAGAAAAATAGGGCAGCTCTGCTGTAATGGGCTGAGTAAATGGCTGGGATTCAAGCATGCTCAGATCTGTCTACTTGTGCTTCAGCCAACAATTCAAGTCATTTTGGACCAGTGATTTTAGCACTGACAGACTTCCTATGGAAACTGGATGACAAGGAGGCTGCAGGCACAAGCCGCATTACTTTTCAAACAAAACCCTCCTGAAGGGCTGGGGGTCTGTTAGCCGAGTGGGAATGTCCTGGGGCTAGGTAGCCAAATAAGTCAGAGGTTTTCTGTACACATGGCCCTACTTTTCCTGTTAATGTCTGTCTTGCTGTCTGTCTTTGGAGCCTTCTGTATTTTTACTAGTTAGGGCTTTAATTGTGGAACTCCAAGACAGGTTATGCATAGCTTCTTATGGCCAATTTAATTCCAGTGTTTGCTAGTGCACTGTGGAAAGTGTGTTTTCTTTTTTTTTTTTTTTTTCCTTTTCTTGAAGCAGATAATGTTGAAATACTTTGTCCTTTGCCCTGAAGGCACTCTGCCTGCCTTATGAAGCCAGGCGGCATGTGTTATGTCTGGAACTCTTGTATTTGATGTTTACTTGTGCACTGCAGAATCTGCCAGAGCCTCATTTGGTGACCGGAAAGCAGAACTGCACGGCGTGTACCAATGGCCCTGCTATGACGTGTACAACCCATTCTATTTGGAGCATCGGGTTTCGCCAGATCTGATTAGGCGCTTCCAAACAAAATCAGATAATAGGAAATTATATGGATCAGGTGAGAAGGACTGCACCCTTACTTTTCTGTCTTCCTCCCTTTCCCAGTGTTTACAGGTAAGAGAAAAAAAGCTGTTATTTTACAGAAGATGTGTTTGATTATAGCAGTTCCCAAACTGGTGTGTATGCTACAGACACTTCTTGGTTGGTGAACTGATCTGTGGAGCCAGCTCTGCTTGATTTCCAGCTGCGCTGTTACTTTCTGTCTTTTGGGGGCTTAACAAGCCTTGCATGCATCACACGAAGGTAGACAAACTGGCAAAGCAAGCTAGTGTAGCTGCCTCTGGTCCAAACCAGAATGCAGTACTGGAGATTCCAGCTACCAGTAACAGGAGCAAGGGAGACAGAAAAAGGAAGTCAGGCAGTGTGTTGCATGGAGGAATGCCTGAGGAGTACCTATATGGAGAGAGGAACGAGCACCAAAAAACATTCAGGAGCAGATGATAAGAACAGGGAAGTGATGCTATATGCCAGTTTTTTTCGTAGTTTGCTTTTGAAGGTGCAGAAATGTCCCCACTTCTCATTGCGTGTGTTTAAGGACCGGGGAGGGCTATGAGATAGTAAAAGTTTAGATAGAAAGTGTTTGGCTACCTACGTAAAAATTTTCTTCTGTGCCTTTTATTGGTATATGTATCCTATAATGAATGCTGTTTAAAGTAAAGTATATGACTAATGACAGTTGCTTGCTGTAAGTGATTGCGAAGGCAATTGCATTCAGAAAACTCATACACTCGAAGAAGTGGACACATCTCTCTATCAAATCAGACGCTGGCAACAGTATGCATTTTTAAAGATGTTTTATTTAGAATGGTATAGCATGCTTATTTTACAGCTGGGGAAAATGTCTCAGACTGCGTCCTGTTTTAAAAATAATTCTGAATCACCATAGAGACTACATGAAAAGACTCCTTCATGTATTTTTGTTAAAAGAACAAAACACACTTAGAATTTTAGCAGCCTTTAAGGCATATGGTTTTGCTTGGCTCCCACCACAGGTGCTTACAAAGCCTAATGGGTTTTATAAAACTATCTTGAAGATCTTCCCTTCAGTTCATCATATCTCTTTTTCCATTCTTCTTCAAGCTAAGTAAACACTTCACTAGTTTTGTCTTAGTAAGCTTAAACACAAGAAAGGTCACTTAGAAGTCTACTCTAGACACATTTAAAATGCCTTCTTCCTCCAGAGTTTTTTTGACAGCTCTTTCAAAAGCTAGATGATTCTCTTCCATGTGCATCTATAGACTATTTAAGCAAAACTCTAAGCCTTTTTTATTGCAGCAAGAGCTATGATACTTTTCATGTGTGTGGGCTTAGAGATACAGAACATGATTATTTGGAAGTTGTGAAATGAAATTCTTGAATTTTCATGTGAAGTCCCTCCTCTTCATTAAAAAAAAAAAACAAACAACAACCCAACAACAAACAAACTGAAAAATAAATTTATTAAAATTTTTCTAAAATTCTAGTTATTATTGGTAAACAACATGTGTTTATGGTTAAAATTCTTTTTGCCTTTTTATATTTTACACACAGCTTTCTCAGTGTAAAAATAGTCATTTTTTTCCATTAAAAATTTAAGTTTTTGAAAAAGGCACCATCCTGTCTGCACACCACCCCCATGTTCTTTGAAAACTTTAACCAGATTTACGAGAAACAGCAGATCACACTGTCTTTAAAGTGTTTTGGTGATTTGTAACCTGTAGGCTTGAGTGGATGTTTCCCAGTAGTTTGTGAAAGTCATGAGTAGATAATATAGAATTCATTTCCATAATCAGTTTCAAATCAAGTAACAGGCCGGTCTCTCCTATTTGCTGTCATCATATCAAACAAGGTTTCTAGGTGTCATATGATATTATAATGCTATTTCTACGCCAGACTCAGTGAAAAACTTGGCCCTTTTGTGTCATGCAGAAGACAGAATTTGGAACTCATGCCAGACGTACATACCTTCATTAAATTTTATCTAGATGATGTTGTTACTTTCCTTTCCCTCCCATGGGTTCTCAAAACTTGTTCTCTTTTTCTTGCTTGGGAAAAGAAGGAATTATTCTTTATTGTCACATCTTACAATAAGCATAACTGGTTATTTCTTTTGATAGCAATAAAAGGGAAACAAATTTTCAGTAACAAGTGATGTAATTCTGTTAAGCTATGGTCACGGAAGTCTTCTGAAATACCATAATACAGCGTTGCAACAAAAAGCAATTAGTTGCATCAGATAGTACTAGAAGTTAAACCATACTGCTTTCATTCATTTCAGTATGGGTCAGTTTTTGAAGTTGGGAGGCTTTAAAAACCTCTTGAACATTACTGGAGTCAGCAAAGATTCCTGAAACAGTGTCATTAGTTCAGCTCTCATTTTCTACTGATGTTCATAATATGCATAGACAGTGTGCTTTAGCTCTGTATTGCTTTGAGGTCAAAAGAAAACTGATAGGATCTACTTAACCACCTCCAGCTGCTGAGAAAACTACCCTTCTATAAAATAAAGATCTTGCTTTTGTGTTGTAACAAGTACGTGTCATCTCAGAGTTAAGACTTGCTTTGTCTGAGATCTAGTAAGGGTGCAGAGTATGGCACTTTGACATTGTGATCAATAAAGCCAGAGAGAGGAGGCCACGTTTAGCAGGCAGCATGTTTTTGCCACTGGGATCTTTGTACGTAAATGTAAAAAAAGAGACCAGTTCTGGCTGACTAGATTGAAAGACAAAGCTTTTCTGTTTTTCTAAAGCATCTACTAAAAAAAAACATTTCTCTTGAGGAAATAACTTTGAGGCAGGCTCCACATTCTGCCAGTGCTACCAGTGTGACCAAGTAAGTTTGAACTATTTTAAAGGTGGAATTGATTAAGATATTTTAACGGCTTGTTCTATCCATTTTGTTGTTTCAGGAGTGTGTTTTGGGGAAGGGAAGTGGGGAAAGGTGCTGACCTCCTTCCTTAGATGTTATTTAGCTAGGTTTCAATTCTACCATAGGTCTACTTAAATTTAAAAAAAGCTTCTTAATTATTTTTTTTTTCTAGCAATGATGCTTACATGATCTGTATTATTCTCTTTGTCTTTTTAGTTAGTGATTTAAGACCTAGTGCTTTGCCTGGATCACTTGATGTAAGCCGTTCAATGTTTGATCTGAGAAGCCCACCTCATCGATTCATGAAGGTGAGTTCCCCTTGTAACTTAGGTTATGCTGAAAACTCGGCTTACTTGGTGGATCTGATCCTGTTACATTGTGTTTTCAAAGTAAACACCAAAGGGCATTATACTATGCGTGGGAAGTACTAGAGGGAAAAAGTTCAATGTCATGACCAACTTCAAGAGGCTCCTTCCTGATGTCTCCTCTGGCCACTGCTGTTGTGGCCCAACAGGGCTGTTGAGAAACCCGAGTGGGCTGTTAGGCAGGGCAAGACAGGCAAGAGGGTGTGGTTTGTCATCTTGTGATTTCTCCCATCAGTTGAAAAGTGGAACACTAGAAGTTTCCATTGATTTAAAAACCACTGCTTTTGTTTGTTTTTTTCCAAATAATCATCTTTTACATAGAAAAGAAGTTGCATGTATATCAGCGAGCAAAAAAATCTGTACTGGCCATATGTGTCCCGTATTAGCTCTTTGCATCAAAGTAGTAATTCCATGCTGCTGGATCAAGAGATTAGTAGGGAATGAGACAATAATTTGAAATGGGGTGTTGTTTTGTTTTCATCATGTCTTGTCTGATGGTAGAATCTCTCTGGCTTTTTGCATCTGTTGCTCTGAATTAAGTGACTTCTTTTTTTCCCCCTCCCCCCCAGAGATATGATTCATTTTCCAGTGTACCTAGCAGTACCTCTTCCAGGAAGGATTCACAAGGCAGTAACAGGAGTCTAGGTAATGTTTTGTTTGTTTACCTTGTAATGAAAAATTTCCCATTTGAAATATTAAGCTGTCTCTACTGTTGATTATTTCTTTTTTTTTTTTTTTTTTTTGAGATGAATTAGATTAGCAAGTTGCTTTGCAGCTTACTTTGCAAGTTGAAATTAAGAGTTTTGGACTTGCACTTCCCTGTCGTCAGGAGATTGAGAAAATGAGCCTCTGAGGAGTTCTAATACTTTTGAAAAATTCATCCCTGGATTTACTACCCCAGTGAACTAGGAAATTACAGATGTTCTGTTAGGATAGAATGCAGCACCTTGGTCACAGCTCTAGTCCTTCTTCATTAATCAGTATTTTTCTGTGGGAAGTGCCTGGAATCCAATACCCATATTACACTGAGAATTAGGCAGGAATATTGCACACAAATGTAGTATCCTTATTTATGAAAGAATGCAGTGGAGATACTGCAAAATAAACTGTCAAAAATGAATCAAGTGCCCGTGCAAGTCACCCTGCTGGAAGTCAGAATTTTACCCAGTCTCCTCAAAAAGAAGACTGGGGAGCAATGACCTAGTTTCAGTCATGACAGACAAACACTGGATGTTAAATGGCTCTTCTGACTTGGAGAAGAGCATAATAGTGAAATGTTTATTAGGCTGGAACTGAAATCTGAGAAAGATAAAAAGCAGGCCAATTTATAAACTTAACAGTGAAAGTGATTAAGGGAAGTGATAGGTTATAAATGTGTTCTGGGTGTCTCAAGCACATGCTTTTTTCCTTTCTATAAGTTGTCTGAGTACAAAACAAGTTGGACAATAGAGGTAACTGAGGTAAACATGAAGACTTTTAGTTATGCAGAAGGTCAGGCTACAGGACTTCATGGATATTTTGTCCTTAAAATGTAGGTGTTAAGATACTTCAAACTTATCTTGAGACAAGTTTTCAAAGATAGGCAGTCCACCAACTAATGAGTTCCCTTATTCTTTGAATGAACTTTTAAGTTACTGCATTACTTCTAAAAACACTAATTGGCTTTTTTCCATAGATACTATTACATTATCAGGTGATGAACGAGACTTTGGAAGACTGAATGTGAAGTTGTGTTATGTTTCTTCTGTAGAACAGATTTGGATCACAGTTTTACATGTAAGCAAATACGAATAACTTGATCATTATTTACTCAAATGGCTATTTTACTATACTTAGTGTTAATTCTCATTAAATTTGGCTCTCTTTCTTTATGGAATAGTTTTAGGAGAAAAAGAAAAGTACTTAGTCTTAACATAAACAAAGTTCAGTCAAATGTAGTACTGGGCTTCATTCAAAGTGTCTTCCTCTCCTTTTTTTTTCCCCTCATTGCAATCTCTGTTCTGCTGCAGTCAATAGTAAAAAGTAGTACATAACTCTTTATGTTACTATACACATGTTCTGATTGTGGAGTGAGGAACTCTTCAGCATAGATAAGAAAGCTGAGTTGGTCATAGGCTGGTCCCGCTGTGGAAATTTTCTTGTGGAAATTTGGAGGCAGCCAATCGGAGCAGCTTTGGAGGCAGCATTTAACTGACTTTAAATCTAATAGTTCCTTCAGGGCAGAACCATAATAACACTTTGAGTACATGTAGGTTCTTCTGGCTTTTTTGTTAGCAAATGTGATACTGTTATGCTGTCTGTTTTGTACACTTCCAGGAACTGTGCGTAATTTTTAGGCAATGGAACTTTGAGTAGTCAGAAACCTCATAACTACATCAAGTGATAAATACTACGTAAGGGATTTCGTGATTTCTGTTGTCAAATTGCCACATAGTGAAATCATTAAAATCTACCAAATAACTTTTTACCCTCTGGTTGTGAAAATTAATTATTAAATGATCTGAAGTGACAAAATCATTACACTGGCTCTGATTTATATGCAATATCACAGTAATTATGCGTAATTCTAGAACAGTGTAGAAGACTCTGTTTCTAAGTTGTCTAAAGGCCAGAGTCTTATATTGTCTAAACTGACTGTGTTTTCAATGTTGCAGTGCAAAGACCTGAGCTGGCCTTCTAGCTGTGGGGAAAATCCTCGTATCCACGTCAAGGGAATTCTCACACTGCCCAAACCAGTGCATTTCAAATCTTCTGCCAAGGAAGGGTGTAATGTAAGTAGAGGCAGGGAAAACACCAAGAAATC
>VZSZ01010452.1:122222-170371 GCA_013398815.1 Ibidorhyncha struthersii
AAAAAAAAAAGTGAAAAGTAAATGGATTTTTAAAATGGACCAAACATCCATTCCTATGCCATATTTGCTGTGGTAGTTGCTTGGGTTCGGGTTTCTTTTTTCCCTCCAGACTTCTCAAAATCCTACTAAAAGCCTTGTTCCACTTCCGCCCCTGTGTCCCCTCTTGCATTGGACTGTTGTTCCTCCTTTTCCCCCATGTCTGCAGGACAGATACACTCACAGCGGACTGAACCATGAGCTGCTGGCCTTTGGCAACTCAGTGGTGGGGGACTGGGGGAAGACTGGGCATACCTGTAGGTGTACATTCAGCCCAGGGAAGGTAGAGGATGTACTGCCTCTCACTAGGGCAGCAGGCAAAGTTCTATTTCCTCTCTACAGAAAGTAGTAAGAATTGGTTGCATGGGACAAGACTCCTGATACTGGCCATAAAGGAATATTAAGTGGGCTATAGGACCAGGAAGCCTTGGTTTCTAGGTTTCGGGCTTGGTGTGACTCTCTTACAATGGTCATGTTACCTCTCTGGTTTTCTTTCTAGGACATTGAATTTATGGAAACTTTTGTATTTGCTATTAAACTGCAAAGCCTGCAGGCTGTCAGATTGGTATTTAAAATCCAGACGCAGAGTCCCAGGAAAAAAACAATTGGAGAGTGCTCCTTGGCACTGCGGGAGCTCAGCTCGGAGGAGTCAAGTCATTGGCTGGATATATCTCCTCCTTCCAAAACACCTGTAAGTGCCAATACTGCAAAAATATGTTGTTATATCACCTAGAAAGAGTTGCTGGAAATGAAAGTAAAATAATTCAACACTAACAATAAACAGGGCTTTTCTTTTTTTTTTTTTTTTATTTTCTTTCTTTCCACTTTCTTGGGGAAAGGCACTTTGATGGGGAAAAAAATGCAGACTTTGGAACTCTGCACATAGCTGTTCTAGTCATAAACTGCCGCTGTTTGTGGGAAAAGAACTAGAGCAAGCTCTTCCACACCGTGGCCCGCAGCTTGCGGGAAGGGCATTCTGGGGAAATGTTCAGCAAAGAACACCAGGTAATTGCCTTTTCTGACCAGAAAAGCATCAGGAGATCCTTAGGACTCACAGCGAGAGCTCAGAGCAAATGGAATCCGCTTCTGTAATGGAAAAAAAAAAGTGCTAAGATCTTCAGTGGCTCGAAACTGCAGAGATAGCTACATATTTAATGTTCAGATTGCACACTGTGAAATAATAATTCAGACAGTTTGTTTCCATTAGCGTAAGAAGAAACAGGTGGTTTTCACAGTGGGATTTCCTTTCCCACTACCCTCACTTTGTTTGTTTCTTTTACAGATTGTGTCTAGACATTTATATTTTCAACAACTTAAACCTGAATTAGCAATTCAAAGGCAAATTTTATCTAAGTGTGTCTGAGTAACATAAGTGATACTCTTCATTTCTAACTGTTACACTTGACATTTCTTAGTTCTAACAAGAATAACCATATTGCTTCAAAAGCCATAAGATTAAGTGAAAGAGGAAGCTGTTTTAGAAACTGCTTCATCCCAATGTAAATTCCTCAGTCATCTCATAGTTTCTCTCTCTGTGTTGGCTTTCCTCACCATTATATCCAAGAGCCCTCCAGACACTGTGGGAATTCATCCCTGCGCTACCCTGTGAGGCAGCAAACTACCCTACTTGCCAATAGAGAGCCAAAGCTCAGAGTCAAGTGAGCGGCTTCCTCTCAGGGTTACGCAGAAGTTTTGTGGCTGAGCTGCGAAGAAAACGTGGATCTCTTCAATGAACTGGAGCCTGACTTCTCTTTATCTGACCTGTGGTGCTCTCGCTTGGTGCATTTTGCTTCACTGACATGTGTTAGGACTTGAAGGCAACCAAGACTAGCAGAGTCCTTTTGAAAGGAGGCTGTCAAGAAAGCTGGGTCTCCACTGGCCTTCTGCTGTTCCTACAGCGTCCAGAGTACGTTAGCATCTGACAGGGGAGTAATGAGGATGCCTCAACGCAACTTTGCCACCAGCAAAAATTCTAAAATAAAAATTCAGACTGGTGATCTCAGTACATTCCGAGTGCATGTGGGGGGTGTATGTGTGTAGGCCTGTAAAACACAAGTACTTCCGTAACGCAGGAAACTCCACAGCATTTGGTCACTCCAGACATTCATGACATGAACTGATGGGGCCTTGTATCTATGGAAGGCATTGCTTATATCTCTATATTGCAAAATTCAAAAGTGTGGGAGGAGAACTCTTAAGGTTTTTGTGTTAGTGGAGCGTACCTGGTCTCTCACCCGCTCACCCAGGTTTAGTAGAGCTACAGCTGTTGTCTGGTTTTCCCTGTATGTGTCTGCTCCTACCACTGAGGAATCTTTCCCAGGTGAAAACTAAGGAATCATTTATTTGTCTGGTATCTCTGGCTGCAGCCCACGAGGGCCAGATGTGCGCTGCACATAAGCAGTCCATCAGCGGAGCACATGTACTGCAGCTATGACAAGTGCAAGATGCACTTACTTGCTGTGCATCTGCAGGTTGTGTATACAACACATGCTTATGTTTCTGTCCAGGAAATCCCAGTTAGAAATGTGGGAGCCCAACATATGACAGAATTCCTGTGTTTCCTGAGTTTAGAAGCAACTTAATCCAGATGTTATGGCAACATTCTTCTGCTTGTAGGTGTGCCGCGCAGAACTTCAAGTAGGAACTTGTTTCCAAGCAATAAACAGGAGGATTCAGTTACAGATTCTTGAAGCACAAAACCTTCCAGTTTCATCTACGCCGCTGTCTTCAAGTAAGTTACATCAGCTGTCTCATGCCTCCTGTCTAAAAGCATTTGTAACAGGTAAATTGCTGCTCAAATGGGTTGGCAATGCATAACATTCCTTACAAACCTCAGACTAACATGTTGTGCAGTAGATTTCCGTTGCCAAGGCTTGTTTCCACAGATGTCTTACTTGATTACTTTTTGTTTGGTTTGAAGCTACGTGTTTATGTATTTTGGAAGATTTTTATCCCAATATTAATCCTGACATACAAAAGCATTAGCTTGCACTTGCTGGTTGGATAGTGTGTTAATCAATTCAATATTATTGAATATACGCTGTTTGTGTGACTAGTCAGGAAAGCTATTGCACAGTTCTTTTGGCCAGACTTTTGGGAAACTGTTGCAATTTGAACTGTACATGTGGATCTTGTCAGTTCCTTTTTGGGTGTGTTTGTGAGTAACCCTTTGTGTGCTATGCCTTTTTCCCTCTCTTTTGTGCTAGATTTCTTTGTGAAAGTTGGCATGTTTAGTACAGAAGGGATGATCTATAAGAAGAAGACTCGTCTTCTGAAGTCCACTAATGGCCAAGTGAAGTGGGGAGAAATGATGATTTTTCCAGTTAGCCAAGCGGAACAAGGAATTGGCTTTCTCATCAAGCTCTACAGCAGAAGCTCAGTGAGAAGAAAACACTTCCTAGGGCAGGTTGGTTTCTGCAACCTGGCATGATATCCTTTACTTAAAATCCAGTTCCACAGGTTTCTTGGTATGAGTTTTAAAATACTTTAAATAAGAAAAACAGTAAATTCTAATAAATTCTTCTGGATGTAACCCAAGAAAGAACAGTACTGGGCTTTTAAACATGCACTAACATCAGAATGGGAGTTGACGCTTGANTAAGTAATTTTTGTGTGGGATATTACTGTGTGGAAGTTTCCTTCCTACAGGCAGCCATACGATCTCCTCCTTGCCTCTAGGTTTTCTAAAGAAAACAAACATAGCGCTCAGGGGAGATCCACAGCCTACAATGTGCTGTACAGGAAGGGGGTGTTGGTCTACCATACCAATACGCTTACAAACAGGTGCGTGTAAAAGGAGTTATCAACAGCTACAGTATCAGGCTGCTTTCCTACGTAGAACAATGCTGAAACCAGCACAATATTCTAAATATGTATGATCAAGTGATAACATAGGTGACCAAACACAAAATAATTTTTTTAGTTGAGTGCTCTTTTTTTCTCTCTATGGCTTTTTGTAACAGCTGGAACTTCAGTAGTATCTCTTCGAAAGCATTTGTGCAATTGTATTTATTTAACCACCACAGAACTTGGCAGTCCGGTCTCTTTTTATTCTCTCTGTCCTCTTCCCCTGGTTGTTCTAATTTACCATCATCCTGTCCCTTCTTTCTCTCCTTTTGTTCGTGGTATAGTGAGCCATAGATGTTCTTAATTCTCTATGCTTTCCCTGACCCAGCTAGATTTAGTAGCAGAATTTTAATATATGCATAAATTAGTAACGCACAATTGATTTTGAGACCCCAACTGTTATGTCCCTTGTCAGATGAAGGACTGTGCTACCCTTAGGTACAGAAAATGGCATTGTCCCATTCTGGTGATGTTTCTTGTGCCTCCTGAAGACATGCAGTTATAGGAGATGCTGATGTGCTGCAGAAATGGTGTGCCAGCAAGAGTTACGTGAAGTTCCTCCGTTCTCTGGAGCCTCACGTCACACATGTTCCATCTTTCTGTGATTCCTGTTGGTGGAATTGGATTTGGAAGAAAAAAATGTTCTTTTTAGTTGTGCTACCTTGGGGTGAAAATAACTGGGTATGATTTTGCAGTCACTTAGCAATATGTGAGGTCATCTCAATCTGATGATTTACATTTAATCATGGATCTTATTTTTAGGGGAAGGAAATGAGGTACTTCTGCTCCTCAGAGGTTATTTGGAAAAGGTTGTTTGAGCTCATGCAGGCAGACATTGCCACATAACACATGAAGACATAAAATATGGCTCAGGGAAAAATGTACTTTGAGCAATTGGCTGGGTAGCTGGAAAAAGATGAATATAGCTGGATCTATTAACTTTGTTCTTCAGAAAATGATGTTTAATTGGATGCTGTTCTAAGCAGACAATGCTTAGATTAGGCTGCTTTTACAGGCATGTCTTTAATCATGAGCAAGATGTATATTGAATCTCTGTGGATGAAACATCAGCTCTCTGTGGTATTCTGGAAGACATTATTCTCACTTCTTGAGGACTCATGCCTCAGCGGTGTAGGCTAAATGTACTTCCTAGTGAAGGTTTCTGAGAAGTCTTAAAAAGATACATTCTTGGAAGACTTGAGGAAATAAAGTCCTGTAAATAATGATGCCTACTTACATAAGCAGAATTCTTTTGGCAGTGGAGGCTGGTGATAATGTTCAGGGGGTAAATTTCCTACTTGTACCTCATTTCCTCATTTAATGGCCACTATCCATTAATTGAACACTGAGAAGAAAGGGACTCTTACTGCGTGACTATGTGTGGTACGGGCATGTTAGTAACTTCTGACTATGGAAGGAATGCAGGTTTGGCCCCGTCTGTTGGAGTGTGCAGTTTTAAATGCTCGTGAACAGGCTGGACAGCTGGCTCGGGATGCCAGACGGCTTGCAGCCAACTGGAGTTTGAATGCACAGAGCCATCACTGGCCCTGATGAGCCCTTGACCCCAGCACGTGCATTTGAGTGGAGCAAGGAATGCTTGACTTAAAACATCTTATTAAGTAGAGAAACGTTAGTGTGTAGTGAGTTCTCTAAACTATTTTAGAGGCTAAGTTTAAACCTAGACTCCCTGTGTTCCCAGCAGAAAGCCAAAATACGTTAGTCCTAACAGAACTGTATTTGTTGCTGTTATGCTTTGGTTGCGGTCTACACACTGGATCTCGTTCTACACTTCCATGGTATTTATTTGGACTTAATAAAGGCCGGGCCTCTGTATTATATCAGGTAAACTCAGTTTCATTTTTCTTTTTGTTTCTTACTGCAGATCTGGATAAGTTCTGATAGCAGTAACAGTGAAGCTGCAGAGCAGTGGAAAGATACTATTGCCAACCCTGAAAAAGTTGTTGTTAAATGGTACAGCATTGGTCCATCCTGAAAACTGGAGATGAAACTCAGGACTGATTTTTTTTTTTTTTTACAAAGATATTCCTACGCTGTTTAAAATAGTATAAATAAAAAGAAAAATATTGTCTACACAAGTTCTTCAGAAGTTCTCCGCTGCATCACACCTCCACAGTAACTGGGAAAATTCGGTTTCACCAAGAGAAATACTGGCTAAATATTATTAAGAGGAAGACTTAGGAACTGGGGAAACTGCTCATTTGATTTTAAAAAATCCACCTTGAAAAATATATTTTTGCCCCTTCAGGCTCCATAAGAGCACAGAAATCCAATTTTGGAAGGCAGCTTGAATCGGTGGCGTCTTCACTAGTCACTGGCATCATCCTCATCTGCAGTCTTGTCTTTGGCAGACTCCAAAGTCCATGGGAATCAGTGCGGTCAGTGGCTTCATCCCGGGTACCTCTGAGCCTCTGGGGTTGCACGTGTGGACACCATCTGATCGGAGTAACGTGTGCCTGAGCAAGTGGGAAAGCTGCGGCCGTAGGAGAAGGCATAAAGGGAACTACGCAGTAAGGCAGGACCCAAAGGCTTTTCTAATCTCCATCCCTGATGAAGGGTTGTTCAGTACCCTGACATGGCTGTTGCTTGGGTTCTCCCCCATCCTTCCCTCTAACCAGAGAGACTGAAAGATAATCGTTTCTCTAACTGTGATCTTTGCAAGTGGGGCCCTCCAGACTTGCTCTGTTTGGGTGAATTCTGGTTGGAATCAATGGAATAAATTCCATTTATTATGCCAAAGAGGCAACAGCCCTGCCTAGGATCAGAGCCAGTATTTTTAGATAAATTACTTTATTATATAGAATGCTTACACGTAAACCACTTCCTATCTAATCAACAATGTTCTAGCATTTGCTTAGATTGCTAAAAGCCAGGCTAACATGTACGAAGGCGTAAGCAAATATTTACTGACATAAGTGCTTTTTGATATTATTAATTAAAATGTAGCACAGTGAGGGACTCAGACTTTGTTTAAAAGATAGGCTACTACTGCAGAAGTATTTGTTACACATCTGGGATGCTGAAAAATTATGTGTGGGAGTATATTTTTGTTAATTGTTTCTAGAAAGAAGAAATTACCATATATTTATTGCAAATTATATTTTTACTACAAAATCCTAAGATTACTTTTTCTATTAGTCCCTATATTTTCAGGGTTTACTCACAGTTATTTTTAAGGTGGGGAAAAAAGGCATGTATGTAATCGATAGTATATACATCTAAAAGCACAGACATTTCTGCACTACTTCAACTACCGGATTTAAAAAATATATATATTCCATTAAATCCACAGCTTACACATCTAGTGTTTGCTGTCTGGAGTGTACAAATACGTATGTTCGTACAGACACTGAATAACTGTATCATTTTTATAACTTGGATCCCATTCAAACGTCTGACGTGAACTAGAGTGGCAGTGAGAGCACTCGCTGCTGGAAGGCCAAGGAACAGTGGGGAGCCGAGAAAACACTCTAAGAGGAAAGCACGTTGTATTTAAGCGTAGAGCTCGGAGCATCTTGATTTGAACTTTTTTGACTTTCAGTAAGGGTCAAGAAAAAATGGAATCTCTTAGATATTTCTTTTTATCCACTGATAATTAAAGCTTTTAGAACTTCAGCCATCCAGATTTTTGTTGTTGAAATTTAGTATTTTGAAAATGGGCAAACAAAAGGATTTCCCCAGGCTCTTACATGTTCTGCTTTTTGACCAGTTTTTATAAATGAACTGAAGAAGTTTTTGCATGTTACTCAGAGAACAAACATCAGTTCTAGCTCTTCCTGATGATCTTTGCAAAGCTCCCAGTCGGCCCAGAGGATCTTGACTGACAGTGTTAACTTCCAGCCAGTTACAACCGTTGGGATGAGCTTGGCCTGTTGGGTAAAACAAAAAAAGGAACTGGACCGAGCTGATATTCTTGGAGAATCTTTACTTGAATACATGGATCTTTTTTTTATTCATTGTGGCTGAACTGCAGTAAACAAAAGTGCAAACTGTTTCCTTATGGAGAATGCTGCTCTATTTGAAAGACAGGACAGGGAATATCCCAGTGTTTTGGAGGCTTCGATCACCATGGAAGTGGTTCTACAGAGATTGCCAACTGAGTGGATACTGTGTAAAATGGACTTTTTGGGCTGTCCTAGGACACCTGGCCTTTTAAAGGCCTAACTAGTAAAGTCTTCTTTTTCCTATGTTAATATTTAATCTATGTGTTTATAATAAAAGTCATGAATAGAAAATAGGTCTTTTTTTTTTTTTCACCCATTGTTTATACCAATGTTTACCAGCATCTCAAATTGAAGTTCAAGTCCTAATGTGTGAGCCACAGAGGCAGGACGCAGGAACAACCACAGAACCACAGCTGAAATGTAAAGAGTAAACTTAATCTCGATACCTCGCAAACTGGAGGATCCCTGAAGCAGCACCTGGGCAGAGGCACGCAAGCGGGAACACAGGCACTGTGGAGCTCGGTCCTCACTAGAGAGTGTTTTGCACCTGCTCTTCTCGCCCGTGTATCAGGGATCCCAGCAGGCGCAGTTTACCGCTGTGCTTTGATCTTCTCTGACAGCAGGGCAGGAATCTCAGGCATGTTCCAACAGGTGCCTTTGAGTCTATCACAGGCCTGTGTTTTCTAACACAGATGTTCTACTTGTCAAGCACACAAGACTAAACAATGATTCTTATATGTGTTTTTCGACACCTCAGCTGCAAGTCACGTGTGCATGTTTACAATCCTCCTTGCTGATCTTCCCTTATTTTCCCAGGCAATACTCGGCTGCAATAAGATGAGGAAAAGAAACTTATATTGTACTGCTTTGGCTTTGTTGGTTTTTTTGTTGTTTTGTTTTGGTTTGTTTTGTTTCTTAAACTGCTGTATCCTACTTGTGTCCTAATTACTGTCTCCCAAGATCCTGGGAGGAAACCAGGAATTCTCTTTGCTTTCACTACTGAGGAAAATCATCTAGAGATGGAGAGGGACCTGCCCAGCTCAAGAACCAAGAAGTACCCATTCATGGCATCAGCATTTGCCTTGCCAGTAGACCGAAGCTGTGCTTCAAACAACTAATCATCACCTGAAACGTCCAGTCCTCATAATCATGCCTGTTTTGGTGCTTCTGAGGATGCCTGCCAGGTAGAGGGGGTTGGAAAATGAAACTGTTTTGGAGGATGGAGTCTGCCAGTGAGTTAATTATGCGAGGTTATCTGTGTAAGAGGTGTGGCAGAGGATGTATGGGAATGCGAAAGGGCTGGAAGGAAAAGTCTTTGTTGATTATTTGCTTCCATGTGCATGTTGAGAAGGCACTGGGGTGCTTACACACTGACCAACTCCTGAACAGACTTGTGAGAGATGGAAGATAATTTGTGGTGTAGTAGAATCAACCAGTTAGACAGACTTCCTAGCTGCCACATAGAGCATTTTTCATTGATGAGTCATCGGGTCTGGAGCTTATCAGTGTTATCTGACTGTTATCTGGAGCTTATTTGTTAGACAACAGTCCTGAAGAAAAAACATGAGAGAAGGGGATACACACGTGTTCCCAGCACCAGTCCAGGGTACAACTGCCATTAAAATGGGGTGTTCCGGCAGCTGTTTTTTCAATCAGAATGTCTTAAAAGACCAGCTAGAAATCACCTGAGATGTCTTGCCTTTTAAGTGCAGAATATTTTGCTTTACTGCTTAGTGACTGCCTCACTGTAATGTATGTGAGACTCTGGCTCCTCCAAATTCAGCTCCTGGCTTATTTGAGACTAAGGCAACTTTCCAGAAAAGGAAAATGATGGATCATTTGAAGACCAATCCACAATATAAATTAGCAAGGAACTCTATGTACTCCAGGATACATGAAAGAAGGAAAAAAGGTGTCTCGGAGCACTCTTCTAATGGTGGCAGCTGTATGTTGTCCCTTTAATGCATGTTCAGCCGCTATTTTGATTGTTACTTCCAAGTTTACTGTGATTGAAAATACTGTTATGAAAGCTGTTTTGTCAGTTCACTTGATTTGTAGCTATAAGGCACACATGGTTTATAGTTGGATTTGCTGTTGCTTCTAGTTAGTGACTCACTCAGCTTCCTAACTTATAACAATTTTGATGAAAGCAGCAGAGGTTCAGAAGCTGCACCAGTCTTATTTCAGTCGAGTCCAGAATGGATGTAGGTGAACTGGCACAACAGTTATGATCTTACATTAAATGTTATTCCTACAGAGATCTGTGCCTGCTTAGTTAGGAACCAACCATAGACTAAACTTAATCAGATTTTCCAGAATATGTGTATATAATTTCACTGGTTAATCAAACAATTCTGGTTTAAGTTTATTTATTTATGACTAATAGCATTCTGTATGTAAACGAGGCCAACAAATCTATTTTTCGAGTCTTTACATCTCAATGGCACAGCATGGCATTCCTTTTAAGGAAAAAAAATGTAAGATTCCACCTCAAAAGCTGAGTGGGTGTAACAGTTTGTAAACCGCATTATCATAAACCATTACTTGGAAAATAATTGTATCTGAGTATCCGATCTTTTGTGATGAAAACATAGAGAGTGCCATATTGCTAAATCCATTAGCCGTCCCTGGTTTGTTCTTTTGTTGGCAGGACATTTGTGTAAAACAAAAGGTAATTTTGTAAGCATTCAGTGAAGCACATACGCTGTTTGACTTGAAAACTGTCTGCCCGATGGAGGTTGCTTTTCGAGTTACGAGTTGATTTTGCAGCCAAAGCATAAGGTTGTCTAGAAACTGGGGGCAGGGTTGTCCCAATTCTTACTTTCATCCTGCCAACATATGTATGCCACGGGAGGGAGGCTGCATAGTTGTGGAAAGCTTGGCATAAATCATGCTGGACATGATATACCCTCCCTGTTTTTCCAGCTTCTGCTGTAAAATTACATCACCGTGTAAATACAGCCGTGTACATGATCTCATGCCTGGTGCATGGCAAAAGCTGTCACTGAAATCAGCACCATGTTCCACAAACACTGCTCCAGCAGATTTACATTCTTTCCTCCAGCTTGCACTGGAGGAACGGGCCATCGTCTCTCACAACCCATGGCAAAACTCCCATTGCGTTCAGCAGAAACAACCAGTCTTCAAAGCTGCTTTAGTTAGTTCAGCATTGTGATGGTACGATTTAGCCGACAAAAGGTTACATGCAGCTTAGGGGGGTTTTAATATTTTGAAAATAGATAAAAATCTGCTCACAGTGATGTTTCTATAGAAACTGAATTTCATTGAAAGTGGATCAGCACCTCCTAAACATATGCAATTCTTCCCACAGATTTCAGTGGCTTTGAAACAAATCCTCTGTGCTGATTTTTTTCCCCCATATTTCTGACTGTGCAACTCTTTCCTTCCTCGTTTGCCTGTAGACTGCTCTTCTTCTTCCTCAGCATAACCAAGTCTTCAAATGGTGTCTGCTTTTTGCAACTCACTTTTTGCTTTTCTAGTAATGTTTCCCTCCTTCTTTATCTAGTATTGGGACCAGCATTATGCACGTCCTACTTTTGCTGTGTAAAGAACTAGCTGCAAGCAGAAGGCTTTCAATCCTAGGGCTCACATCGTGCCTGATGCTCTGCATTTCTGGGCTAACTTTGCTCGCAGCTTTGATGGTACAGTTCTTTTAGAGCTCCCTGAATTTCTGTGTTGTGTACCACCACTGAATAACAACACCGGGACAAATCAGTTCTAACTTCCTATGTGCACCTGGGTATCTTCACTTGCCTTTCTCCTCCTCCAAAAATTAACTTAGGAAGGGTGGTGAAAAGGAGCAAGCTGTTTGTGCTTCTGACCTTGGAGGACAGTATGGTTGTTTGACTAACATTATCTGTGCTGTGAGACGAAGAGGAAGGCTCAAAGAAGAGTCATGAAAAGCTGCACCTCCAGGTGGAGGGAGGCTTGTACCTCCTGTATATGTGATCTGGGAAATGCTTCTTAGCCTGGGGACTGGAATCCCTTGCCAAATGCCCAAAGGGAGGGGTCATCATTTTGTACTTTTTATCCTTATCTTGCAAAGCTCTCTGGACCTATGGAGCAGCTAAACAGGGAAATTTTCCGTAGGAGGAATGGTATGGTTCACAGATTTCTATGAAACAGAGCACTGACTGAAAGATCTTGGGAGTCTTTGAAAGAAACCCAGTCACAGGAATGTACTTGTTAGTTTTAAATATAGCCATGCCTCGTCACTTGTCATAGGAGAGGAGTGAATTCTTAGTTTGTGATACTCAGCAGAAGAAGAAAATGGCATGTACAACCAAAACAGGGCTGGGTCTCCTCTGCATTGGTATTCGTTCGTCCTTCAAACACCAGGGTGGAACTGGACAGGCTGAGCTGCCCCTCTGCCTGCAGTAAGGACAGGCTGGGTGCGGGATTGTTAAGGGCGGGTAGTGAAGGAGGTAAAATAAAAGCAGCGCTTCTATTTTGAAAAACATTGTTTTTCAAAGCAATGTAACGTGCCTGTAACTATTGACAAAGCTTTTATGACGTGACTTAAGATAGATGATTACGCATTTAGATATTTGCTTAGGATCTTTCAGTACTTCCCTGGCATGAGACTGAATTCATTCTCTTTGTATTTAAATAATGCTTCATTCCGCTGTGTTCATTGACCTTTGAGCTCTAGACCTAATTATGCCTGATTTCCTACGTATTCGTCCTTCATGGTTGATCGACTTTGGTGTGCAAATCAGGGTAGACCTTCTTGAAGCTTTTTTGCTGCACATCAAGTAGTGACAGAGTTTCTCTCCCAGATGAGTTCTCTGATTTCTAGGAAGAGGTGAGCTCATGACAGCTATTCCTTCACCTGGGAAGCTGGGAGCTGGCTCTCCCTTGTCTACCTGAATGTCACTGGGTTTTCTTGAAACCGTTGGAAACAGAATTATCTGTGACATCTCTATCATCAGTCCAATTTGGCTCAAAAATTATTGTGGGCCTTGGAGAGAGTGAGAGAAAACAAACTATGCTTCTTCAGGACCCTGGAGCTCAGCTGCGTTTTCCTCTGTTCTGCCACAGGCCAGAGAACCTTTTCAGATCGTTGCTGATCATGACGGCAGCAATACTAGTTCTCAAGGCAGCTCCAGCAGTTTCTCTGGAGACACATTTGTTAAAGCATGGATGTTTTGGAGCAGTATGCCGTGGAGCTGGCCACTCGCTGTGGTTTCACAGTAATGCAGTCTTAAAGATCCGAGTGAAGAGAGTTTTGATGTACCTTGAAATTATCATTGACTAAAAGGAGAAGCAGAGGATTAACTAAGGTTAGTATGAAGAAATGCTTTAAAAGCTTCATTTTTAGATAATAAAATAACCAGCAGCAGCAGACATCAAGTCCCCTTCTAACCTGCAGCATGTACATCTAATTAGGACTCCAGTAAAGCTCACAGGCATTAATAATGCCTTTTTAAACCACTAGCCTTGCTATATTTAACTCAGTGCTGAGGTTGACAAGCTCCACGTTCCACTGGCAGAGCACTGACTCCGACAGCTACAACCTGTCCTGAACCACGGGAGCAGGATCTAAGATTTCTAACCATTGTTTTCAGATCTACCCTACGACTTGCACAGAACATCAAAAAAAAATCACCAATGGAATCGGTTTAGTTTCAGGTTGTCTGACTTGCTTTTGGAGCACATACCTTATTGCAAGTTGTGAGTCTGGGGATCTAGATGTACTGCACAAACATCCCCAGAGAGCTGGGTGATTGGATGATGACTCACATCAAAAGTTTTGGAGGGTTTTTTTAAGAGCAGGACAGATAAGCTCAAGGGATTCTGGATGAAACTGTGACAATCAAATCTGCATTTGTGATTATCATAGACTCATAGAATGGTTAGGAGTTGGAAGGGACCTTAAAGATGATCCAGTTCCAATACCCCTGCCATGGGCAGGCACACCTCCCACTAGAGCAGGCTGCTCAAAGCCCCATCCAGCCTGGCCTTAAACACTTCCAGGGATGGGGCCTCCAAAACTTCTCTGGGCAACCTGTGCCAGTGTCTCACCACCCTCAGAGTAAAGAATTTCTTCCTAATATCTCATCTAAATCTACCCTCTTCCAATTTTATATCATTACCCCTTGTCTTATTGCTACACTCCCTGATAAAGAGTCCCTCCCTATCTTTCCTGTAGGCCCCCTTTAGGTACTGGAAGGGGCTATAAGTCTCCCTGGAGCCTTCTCTTCTCCAGCCTGAACAACCCCAACTCTCCCAGTCTGTCTTCATAGCAGAGGTGCTCCAGCCCTCTGATCATCTTTGTGGCCCTCCTCTGGACCCTCTCCAACAGATCCATGTCCTTCTTATGTTGGGAGCCCCAGAGCTGGACGTAGTACTCCAGGTGGGGTCTCACTAGAGCGGAATAGAGGGGCAGAATCACCTCCCTTAACCTGCTGGACATGCTTTTTTTGATGCAGCCCAGGATGCAGTTGGCTTTCTGGGCTACAAGGACAAGCTGCTTGGTCATGTTGAGCTTCTTATCCCCCAACACCCCCAAGTCCTTCTCCTCAGGGCTGCTCTCAATCCATTCTCTGCCCAGCCTGTATTTGTGCTTGGGATTGCCCCAATCCAGGTGCAGGACCTTGCACTTGGCCTGCTTGAACTTCATGGGGTTTGCAGAGGCCCATCTCTCAAGACTATTGTGGTCCCTCTGGATGGCATCCCTTCCCTCCAGTGTGTCGACTACACCACACAGCTTGGTGTCGTCGGCAAACTTGCTGAGGGTGTGCTCAATCCCACTGTCCATGTCGCCAACAAAGATGTTAAACAGTTAAACAGTCCCAGTACTGACCCCTGAGGAACGCTACTCATCACTGGTCTCCACTTGGACATTGAGCTGTTGACCGCAACTCTTTGAGTGTGGCCATCCAGCCAATTCCTTATCCACCGAGTGGTCCATTGGTCAAATCCACATCTCTCCATTTAGAGACAAGGATTTTGTGCGGGACAGTGTCAAATGCTTTGCACGAGCCCAGGCAGATGACATCAGTTGCTCTTCCCCTATCCACCAACACTGTAACCCGGTCATAGAAGGTCACCAAATTTGTCAGGCACAATTTGCCCTTAGGTACCTTCCAGCCCAACTCATTCTATGATTCTGTGTTGGCTGTCACCAATCACCTCCTTATTTTCCATGTGCTTTAGCATAGTTTCCAGGAGGGAAACTATGCTAAAGATCATGCTCCATGATCTTGCCAGGCGCAGAGGTGAGAGGAGACTGACTGGCCTGCAGTTCCTAGCATCTTCCTTTGTTTCCTTTTTAAAAATGGGGGTTATATTTACCCTTTTCTAGTCAGTGGGAACTTCATCAGACTGCCATGACTTCTCAGATATGATGGATAGTGGCTTAGCAACTTCATCTGCCAGTTCCCTCAGACCCACAGATGAATCTTATCAGGTCCCATGACCTGTGCACCTTCAGGTTCCTTAGGTGGTCTCAAACCTGATCTTTTCCTCCAATGGGCAGTTCTTCTCCCAGTCCCTGCCTTTGCCTTCTGCGACTTGGGTGGTGTGTCTAGAGCACTTGCCAGTGAAGAGTGAGGCAAAAAAGTTGTTGAGTACCTCAGCCTTGTCCATATCCCAGGTAACCAGGTCTCCTGGTTCCTTCCAAAGAGGGCCCATATTTTCCGTAGTCTTCCTTTTACCACTGATGTACCTATAGAAGCTTTTCTTGCTGCCCTTGACATCCCTGGCCAGATTTAACTCTCTCTGGGCTTTAGCTTTCCTAACCTGATCCCTGGCTGCTCGGACAATTTGTCTGTATTCCTCCCAGGCTACCTGTCCTTGCTTCCAACCTCTGTAGCCTTCCTTTTTCTGAGTTTGTCCAGGAGCTCCTTGTTCTTCCACGCAGGCCTCCTGGTGTTTTCGCCCGACTTCCTCTTTGTTGGGATGCATCGCTCCCGGGTCATTAATGTGACCAGCTCAAGCTGATAAGTCTGTGTGGGGAAAAAAGTGTGTCAGAAAGCCCATGAAAGAAAAGTAGGGAAAATTGGATAAATATAGTAAGAAAGGGCTGCAAAATCAGGATTAATATACTCCCGTAATTCCCAGGGCAAGGAAGTAGAGGTGACATTAGGGGCACTTTAACCAAGCTCTTGTGATAAGGTGAAGTAGATCTTTGGAGAAGAAGAGCATCTCTAGTCCTTTGCTGTGATTTGTTAGACTTTGCTGTCTTTCCACATTACGCATTTTATAGACCAAATGCAACCCTGCTTGCTCATTACCATTCTTTAGTGTACACAAATTGCGTTGTGTGTATAAATTAAAGCCTTCAGTGTGGACTCAAAAGTATATCACAATGGGATTTCTGGTATTAACTCTGCACATAATGCCAAAATTCATAGAGAAGGAAATGTAACATCAGTGTGGATTCAGTGTCATCAGTCTAGCAACACTGTTCCTTGCTCTGGGAGTACAAATCCTATGCATACCCTTTTTGGAAAATACAGCAGGTGCCATTATTCTAGTTGAACTGAGTGGTATTTATGGAATCCACTTGTTCTCAGCTACTTTATTTCATCAGCTCTTTGTTCCCTTTCCCTGCCTGTACCTTTCTTAGTTGCCTAAGAGACAAAGCACAGTCAAACACATCCAGCTGTTTTACTTCCTTTAATCAGTCCTTGGAAGGTCATGAGAATGACAAGTTTCTCCTGTGCTTTAGAAACATGTGTCAAATCTGTTTGCAAATGTCCCTCTGTATGAACAGATCAAAGTACTACCACGGTCAACAAAAGCATATCAGCCATGCCAACTGCATCAACACTTGAGCAGAAATTTTGGCAGAACAAGCCAATATTCAGGTGCAGATCCTCAGCTGGTGCAACGTGAACTGGACAGTGCATTGGTAGATCTGAGCCAGCTCATCTTAGCTGGGTGTCTGGACAGGCAAGCCACAGAAACTACAGCCTTTTGCTAAGAAGTAAGAAGATTGTGACTGTTGCTGTTCATCCCTTGGAAAGCTTCAGTAGGCTGCATCGGTGTCTCAGAAGGAAGTGTTCAGGGCTTAAAATACACTTTTAGCAGCTCACATGAAAATGGGAAAGAACCCTCACCTATAGCCTGGACTGATGCAGTTACTCTGCGTGGCCTTTCATATCCTTGAGATCCATGATTTGCTTTCTCAGTTTTAGTGTTTCCCAATTAAAATACAGCTTCATGATCAACTAATAAGCCTTACCCGTTTGTCTTACTTGATACCGTTTCTTCCTGTGGCAGGGAAGAGGGAGGCAGAGGGGAAGAATATTTACTGTGATCCTTGTCAACACTCCAATAAGCTGCTTTGATATCTCTCTAAACTAGTTTGTCTGTGAGCTGCGAGAGGGAAACAACTTTTACCCTAACAGAAAAGTTTAAGATACTGAACTCAGAAAAAAATGGACTAATTCAAGTCTTTGACACTGTCTGTTTCTTCATGTGATGCAACAGTTAATTCTTCCTTACCTTACAGAAGAGACCTAAATCAATAAATACATAAAATGTATTACTTATTAATTAAAATATAGTATTATATGTCCTTACCTATGTTACTAAATACCTTAAAGAGTTCAAACAGCAATGATTTTTCCAGACTTCTGCTTTTTCTTCTTTTGAGTTCCAGCATTTCTGGCAATAGAAATAAATTGGCCATATTTACTTTGAGTGAGACTGAATTCCCTTCATGCAGTACTCACTCAATAACTAGTTTTCTGTAGAGGATGTTTAATAGCTTCTTTTGTTGACTGAATTAGAACTAAAATCTGAATGTTTGGTTCATTTTAATATTATACTGGCTGTTTATCTGCAGTATGCCAAATAAAAATTATATACGTTGTCAGAAGCAAAGGTGGCAAAGCATTTCCAGGAAAGGCTGGTCCTGAAGGATGCAGAACTGATCACCAAGTTCTAACAAGTTCAAATACAACCTTAACTGATTATCCCTGGAAGATGTTAAGTGTTTGAGGTTCTTCAACAGTCTTTGCAAAACAATGCGATGCTTTCAGTCCAAGGGTGTCTCCTTCTCTCAGAAGGTGTCTGCAGCTGTTAAAAGAAACAATGGGAAAGACAAGAATGAAATTGGGATTATTCTTTGACTGTGCGCCTTTTGAGTCAGGCTTGAGACACAGCAGTGATGCATCAAATGGTGAATGGCTGCTACCCATGCTGCCTGAATTTTGTGCCAAATCAAAGGACTTTGTTTTCCAGCTCCGTTGCCAATCACAGGACATAAATCATAATACATAATATCTAATAATAAGCTTGCAAATGTTCCGATGAACTGCTTTTGTGCAGCAGAGTGATTTCTAGTTTCTGTGATCCTCCGTCTTTTACAGGGGAGCCCACAACACATGGCTTGGAAATGCATCTGCTAAACAATTAGCCCAGCAACCCCCTCCCTGGGATTTAGAGTTCCACAGTGCCCAGACTGACAGGTACCACAAGCACATACTCAAGTAAAACTATACAGCAAATCTTAGTTCCAAGGATAAAATTTTGAGAATTTGGAACATTTAAGAAATATTTCATTAACAAGAACCTGAAAGGTTCTGAATCTGCAACACAAAGGTTGCAGTAATTTCAAAGCATGCCCAGCGAGGTAGGAGTCTGGAACTGGGGGAAGCGCCTGGCATTTGGATGCCGCAGCCTCCTGACAGCACAGCTGACAATGCGGTGCTTAAGGTTTTTATTACTTCTTAACGGAGATCTATTTTCTAATTAATGGAGATTAACCTAGGCCGTTCATGAAACCATCTTACAGAAATATAAGGACTGCACTACATGTAAAAGCGAAAATTACTGAATTCACATTTTTAGAAAGAGAAAGTGAAGTATATTACAGTCTTTCAATTTGGAGGAGTTCATTGAAGCCCCAGGAAGAGACCAGATCATAGCTGGAAACTAAGATAAGAAACTGTGACACTACAAACTCTGCAATTAATTTGTGATAAAACCACTGGATTTTCCAAAGCACTGGCAGTCATCCAGCTCACAGAAGCTCCTGCAGAGTTACTAAGGCTATGTATATGATACATACATGTATATAATATATATACATGTATATATAATATATATGTATATTTATATATAATATACAGGTGATCCAAAATACAAGAAGAAGGTTAAAGAATAAAGGCATGCAATGCCAATGAAGAGGTCACAGGAAAAAAAAAACATGGTGATTCCCCGTGCTGCAAAAATGGTGCGAGCTAAGATAATGATGAGAGTTTTGATGAAGATGCAAACCCCATAGTAGATTGGGAAGCCACACAGGAGTTTCCTCATGCCCGTACCCTGCGCACAGACAAAGACAGTGGCATTGCTACCAAAAAGAAATTCTTCATGGGGAAAGGATCAGGGGGCCATGCTGTGACAGAGAAAGTTCGTGGTCCTTGTGAGAGCACACTGGCTGCTATTAAACAGTCACAGAGTGAAAACTGAGAAACTAATGGGACTGTGTTTATGTTGGAAACTGTCATCCAACTGCCTGGATGTCAGAGTCAGACATGGCAAAGAGGAAAAACTCTGATATTCTGGAGTTCTGGGACCTGTCACTTACTTGGCATCATACATGCATTTACATACACACAAATATAGATAGATATCCATATATAGACACACACATAGACTGGGAGACAAATGGTCTTGGCAGCAACATCACAAGAGGTGGTCCTGTTCTTGAATGAGCTTGTTACTGTGAGTAGAAATAAACCAGCCAAAAAAGGTGACACTTTCTTCAAATCCCACACAGCTAAACAGCACATTTTGCCCAGGAAGCCAGAATTCACATCGTCTCCCTCAGTGAAGTTGGCATCTTTCTCTATAAATATCAAGCTGGCAGTCGTTCACTTCCAGACACATAGTCCCCACAAGCCTATATTCCTTTTCCATGGAAAAGGCTGTCCAGCACTTTGGAAGCAGACCTTTTTGTTACATTGGTTGTAAATGTAGAGAGAAGGTGTAAAATAACGTGAACTGCAAAGGGGGCATAGCTCAGCACCATGTTTGTAAGGTCAGGTATGGATGGGCACACTATAGACTCAGCCACTATCAAACAGAAAGAAAGGCACGTCTTGGTACCACCATCCCAGTCACTGGGGTATGATACGATGGCATTGATTCTTTATATTCCATTCAATTTTGACTGTGCAGTCATGTCAGGGATAATATTTCAGGGTGCTGAGGTTAACTGCTGTTTATCCAAGCTGATTGCAGGCCTACCAAATTACATTTACTTTAAAAACATTGAAACGTTTCCTGATGTCTGTAATAAATTAGCCTGCTGTTGGAATTTACAGAAAAGAGGTAGTAAAGGCAAAACCATAGCACAGTAATTTCTGAAGGTTCATACTGAAAGCAGAAATGGGCACAGTGCACATTTTCAGAGGGTGAAACTGGTATTTTGTGCTTCAGAATAAAGATATTTGAACTGGCAATATGGTACTGTTGCAAAAATGGGAAATACCATCCTGAGACCAGAGTTTTGCACAGATGACACAGAGCTACGCACAGCTTCAATGCGTGCTGGGAAAGTCCCAGCTGGAGGATGGTGTCGAGTTGTAGTCATCATTTTTCAAGACAGACACAGGCAAAATGGAGAGAGTTTAGAGTAAATGACAAGATTAAGAACAAGAAAATCTGACCTGTGAGTAAGGAGTAAAGGTACTGGGTTGTTTAAGCTGGAAAAGAGAAAGCATGGAGATAAAATTCTGATACACTAACATGCAAAAGTTTCTTGAAAAGGAGGACACAGAATGACTGTTCTCTGTTTGCTAGGGATGAACTGAATACTCACATCACCACAGATGACAAGGAAGTTTCAGCTAGAAAATATCTGCTTCGTTTTTTTAGGTTGCCCAGCAATATGTTAATGTCTCTATAATAAACACTGATGCAAGAAGATGGGCTCAGATGTAACCTGCATATCTTAAAAGTATGATTATTGCTGAAGATGAATGAAAAGGGGTTTTTCTCTACTTCTTTAGTTTGCTGGCCTGCAGAAGAGTCTTTAAAAAACAGTTCTTGCCAGCAGTCCAAAAATGATATATGAAAAGTTTTTAGTGAAATTAAAATAATATCTCTTTTTGTCTGGCTTTTAATCCTTTCATGAAAGTTTGGCAGTTCTCAGAATTAAAACTGACAAAAAGTTAATTTGGCAAACAGAATGTGAAGCACTCACTGATGACGAGGAAATAACCTGATATAATTCACCCATTGGGTAGATATATTATTTCTGACACAGTAATGGTCCACGTGGTAAATATAATGTTAGTACTACCACAAAGCACAACTTTCCGCAAACACAGCCTCTCTACCTTTTGTTTAATCCGTTCATTCCTTATTGTCTGTTCTATCCCACAGACATTGTTTTTGTAAAAGCTTTCCATTACATCAGGTATGAGCAAAAAGCTAAAACAAAGGTTCATTGACTTCCTCAGCCTTCCTCAGCCAGGGGCCTCCTCGCGCATTCCTGGGGCACCTTTCATTGCAAGGGGTGTGTCAAGTACGCACAGGGCTCCCGCTCCGGCCACCAGCCAGAAATACAGGTTTATAAAGTACTATTGAAAAGGTTTAGCAAGTGCTGGGTTTTGATCTCATTTTGGAAACTCCCTTAGTGATTTTCACTGTCCAAGCCCACTTTCATCAATTTAGTCGTTAACAGTGACATTTAATGAAACAGGATGAAGATGCCTGCAATAAAATCATGGTGGTATATAACCGGGGTGGAATTTCTTCCAGTTCTCTCTCCTGGAAACAAGCAGGACCATACTGAAATTAGTGAAAATCCTTTTAAGTTGTTTCTTTTCTTTTTAAGTCTCATCCCATGGTACCATCAGTTTCTTTTTGACTTAGCAGCTGGAATCTGATATTTCTGTCTATGGGGATGGCAAGGATTTAGTCAGAATGAAGAGCTATACTAATGAAGTGGAACAAAACACCGGGAGCAAGAAAAATATATTCTATTCTTGGTTTAAAGCGGAATTTGCCTTAAATTGGTGAACTAGTGGCTGCTTCGAACTTGCATGTGTTTTGACTTATTAACATGTAAAAAGTAATCATTAAAAAACCCACATTTTATATTAATGGGACACATGCATGAGGTAAAGTTTAAGAAAGTGGCTTTTGCTTGATCTTCTCTAACGTTACTGTAATGCACAGTTGGAAACTCAAGCAGCACCACTGGAGACTTTTAAAATTAATTTGTTTACATTTCAGTCCCAACCTATTCACATTTATAGTATAGTCTGTATTTCCAGATGAAATTGATTAAGTACATTCTCTGTTCACTCATATTTGTTAAGAGTTTGACGCACAAGCAGCTCTTTGCTGATTCCTGAACGAGTCCAGGTATAACAGGACCGGGCCTACCATGTCTTATGTTGATTTTCTGATTATGGTATTTTATTACTCTTAATTTACACACTGAAACCATTTTTTTTTTTTTTTTACAGAGTTTCCTGTTGGCAACGTGACATTGTGTGAACGGCATATAATCTTGACTCCTTTTGCAATATCATGTGGTCTAATGCCAACTTTTTGTTTAAAAAGGGTGTGAAAGGATTTGACCTACGAGAAAATTATGCTAAACATTAACTGTGACATCGTTTGAGCACCTGTCTCATGAATAACCCCCGGATACTCTCAACAGATGCAGAGCAGAATAGAATAGAAATTCTTCAAAATCAATTTCAGCAAGAATTCTGTCATACAATCCCACGTGTCCTTTCTGTCTTTAGTTTCTAACTTAAGTAAAAGTTTTGTTCTTGTTTGATGACCAAAGAATTTTCAGCTGATACCAAATACCTAATTACTGTAAACTGTATGCTCTGGACAAAGGCCAACTATGATAACCATGCTTTGCCATAGTAAGCTTCTAATTAATTTCGTAAGCTTTTTAATGTGGTTATCAATTTCCCATCTCCACTTGTTGTGCAGCGTTGCTAGGTGCGCTTAGAATACCTGTGATTCACCTCTGCTCGGCTGATTTTGAGATTTTTCCTCTGGGCACAGAAAGGTTTTAAAATGCACAGATTGCATTACAGCAATAACAACATCACAACAGAAATCATGAATGAAGGTTTTTACAGGTAAAAATGAATACGCAGAAGATCTTGTTTATTTTCTAATTACTTAGACCTTCTGCCTTGGAATGAGCATTTATTTAAATAAAAAAGTCAATTGCTATGAGTTGTTCCAACGTTTGCATGTGAAGCACTGCATGAAAAACGAAACAGAATTAAGTGACTTAACTGAGTACTAATTGTCATGTTCTCTTCAGAAGCTCTTTACCTCTGGAACAGACAAAAGAAAATATTATTCAGTTCCATTGCTGATTTTTTGTAAAAGGCTTAGGCCTTAAGGTAAGGTCTCAATGTGAAAAGCTCTGCCTTTCCATCCAGGCACCATTGCAAGTATTTCCTCCAAGTGCTTCTTTGTGTATAGCTGAGGGGAAGAAAGATAATTGCACCTGCAAGCCTTTGGTTTGAAAATATTATATCCCATTCAAACAAAACCAAACAGAAAAGAATTTTAATGCTGGAACTGATGGAACTGAAAATAGACTTTGGGAAGTGGGGTAGAAAGGACTAACTACATCTCACCAAATTCAGTCACTTGGGACAGGGCTGAGGAGGTCAAAAGACAGCCCAAAACCACACTGAAAAATTGAATGGTTTTTGCATTTCACAGTAAATCAAAACTCTGGTAGTAGAACTGTCCTCTTTGAAAACAGCTTACACCTCCAGTTACTCTGGACAGAGTTGTGGTCTAAATTAACTTCAGCTGAGTAACTGCTGTAGGGAGGTGTTTGTCTTACTCTGTCAATGTGACTGAGGAAGGTGGTCCTTACACTCCCTCGGAATGCCAAGTAGGAGCTGCCATTTTAAGAGAGCACCTTTTCTATGTGGATAATGGCCCTTGGAAACCAATGGAGTTACTTTTGAAAAGTCACTTCTAATGCTATGCTATTCCTAAGGCAAATACATTTTGTATTCTGAAATTACAGAATCATCATTAATGTTATGCATCTTCTTGATAAACTATTCATTGTAGCAGGTACATTCCACAAGGAAGGAATAAGAAAGAAGCAGAATATTTAAGAATAAGCCATGCACAAGTGAATATGGGGCAGTAGAAAGCTGATGTGTGCTTCTCTGTCTGTGTAAGTTTACGCATTTGGTTTATCTGTATCTATATCTATATAGAGGTATGTCATGGTTTAGGCCAAATCGGCCACTGGGGACATGGGGGACCCCAGACGGGACTGACAGATACTCCCTTCTACCTCTCTTCAAAGAGAGAGGCAGAGGAGGGAAAAAAAAGACTTCTGAGCTTAGAAGGAACTAAACTACTTTAATGAAATATTAATAATAGAATAAAAAGGAAATAATGAAATCTATACAAAACCATATCAAGCTTCCAGAATGACAATCACGACACCGGCTGGCACTGGGGCAGTCCCAGGCTGGACTCAGTGATGGACAGGAACTGGATTCCAAATCTGGATTCTGGATTGGGATCAAAGGCAGATGAACAGACAGAGTCCTCCTCAGACGTCGGCCATTGAAAAAAGAGAGAGAGTTGACCCTTTGATCCCTGAGCTTTTATACTGAGCATGATGCAGATGGGATGGAATACCCTGTTGGTCAGTTTTTGGGTCACCTGTCCTCTCCGCTCCTCCCTGCAGGTTGGACCGCACTGCGCTCTTCCACTTCCGATCGTCCAACAGGGCAAATAACAAAGTTGGTTGGCCTTGGGTGTTAGAGCAATGAGTATAAGCAAGAGCCTCTCTGCGTACCATGCCTGGACATCAGCTATAAACATTGGTCTTATCACTCTGAGAGCGAACATTGTCTGCACAATCTGCTGTTAATTCCAGTAGTTAGAAGAGGCCGAGCTAAGAAGCAAAGTTACTGAACAAAACTGATCCTGTTTTACCTCAAACCAGGACAAGGTACCTGTAGAAAGAACTGTGGAAGAAACCGCTAGAAGGACCGCAAGATAGTTGTGTACAGAGTAAGGCTCAGAGAAGAACAGAGAAGCCCAAAAGGTAGCAGGCAGCTGACACATAGCAGGAGAGCTGAGCTTGGCTAGACATTTGTGCTGCTCTGGCAATACCAAGTATTTCTGAAAACTATTTGATTATTCAGAGCGCTCTGGCTGCTTTAAGATGCTCTGGAGTAAATCAAACCAAATACAATTTTTTTTCATAACGATCAAGTTACAGTATGAGATGGCAGAGACTAAAGTAATTTTCATGCTCAAACGATGTGTCTTCCGTATCTTTAATGTGCTAGATTTTCATTAACCTTAATTCAGAGTTTCCTAGGTTTATCGTGTTTAGTTTAGGAATAATAACAACATCACTCCAAAGTCATCTGGAAAAAATTGTCTGGATTTTACTCTACATTATGAAATCGATTTTCAAGTAGTTTTGTCAGGGAATATAATTCCCAGCATTGGTTGAAACAGTTTTGGCGGAAAATTAATCTTTATTAAATGCACATTTCTAAACAAAAAGCCTGCTTTCTGGGGAAAGCCTTGTTTTCTTTTAAAATAACTAATTAAATACTCAGAAGTAGTCTTATAGCCAAAAGTTGAAAACCCTCACTCTGGAAATGCTCCCATCTCTTCCCGTGGGAGTTGTAGCTCAAATGCCCAGTTGTCGTCTATTAGGACTTGCTCTCTCCGAGGAGACTGCAACCCCAAGGAAGCACTTCAGGCAATTGAAAAGACAGGAGACGAACAGACGTAGTCACAAGCCAAACCTGCACCCGGTTACAGCTCCCAGGACCCAGCAGGATGATGTTTTCTAGACTCAAGCTTTTGGAACACTTAGGGAATAGCTGGAAATGTGACTTCCTCTTGTGTTCCAAGACACAACACGCTTTCTGCAACACAAAATTTCCAAAAGCAGTGGAAAAAAATTACTATCAGCTTGTCTTCCTCCTTGCTCCTTAGAAACCAGCATTATTCATATATCTGAACATGGGAACTAAACAAGGTTTTGATGTGGTGGGTGTTTGGCACCTGGGAGTACTCAACCCACTATCTTCCAGAACTGTCAACTGACAGTTAACTTAAATCATGTTATACCCAGTGTCTGTAAATTTGTTTGTGCATACCAATTAGGATTTATATAACCCTTAACAATATTGTAAAAGAAAGTTCACCCACAAAATACCCATCAGCATAACTTACCAAACAGCCTTATCTTCATTTACATTAGGCTTCCACTCTTTCCCATTCAACATATGGTTTCACTTTGAAAGCGCAGACTTACAGTAAACTGTACCATAAATGCTGTAATACGTAACAGTATGTCTGTTTGAGGAAGACTTCCCATGCCTAGTGAATGGTTAATGGCTTTTTAAAATACTAACTTTATATATTTCAACACTGAGTACTGTATATAGGAAAAGAAATTACGGTTCTTGCTCATCCCTCCAAGAATTGTAGCTTTTCATTTATTTTACAAGTACATGCTGGTGTTTGGATACTTAACAGAGATGCAAACCTGAAGATCCCTTGTACTTAAGAGGCAAATGGGATCTTAATTCTATCTCAGTGCCCCTGGCTTTGCTGTTCTTGTAATGTGGCACATTACAAGTTCTGAATAGTGTAATTTACCTTTCACAATGCAAGTGTGGTGGGATCACCAGGTCCCACGCTGGGTGCTGGAAGGTTTCTGAAAACCTGCTGGCCCAAATGAAGACTTGGGCCTGCCTGTATGAAAAATTTTGCTTGGAGGTCAGCTGAGGTGCAGAAGTGACAGAGGTCCTTGAGGTTTTGAGGTTCCTTCTGACTTTTTTTTTTCCTTCCTTTTGTAAAGCAGTAAAGCTGGACATCACGGGAACACATACATGATTAACAGGTGAGGAAGCCAGTTCCCACTTGAACCATCAGTGTCTTTTGCCCCAGGCACTGGAACAGATCACTGCAGTGAGACTATTTGTCTGTATGTGGTAATTGTGGATGCATCTACCCATCCCCAAATGGAGGCAAACCCCACACACCCTTAAAATAACAAGGCTAGTGCAGGTCAATGCCCAGTGCTTTGTTCTTGAGACTCCAGTCTGAAAAGAAATGCTTCCAGAAGAGTCTGCTCCGGTAGACTGTACATAGAGTAGTATGAAGACTAAAAACGTTGTAGGGCTTGGAGTCTGCCTGGTAAACTACTGCCATGACCTGTAAACATGGGCAAGGGTTAAAGTCATATCATGCTGACGCAGGAGGTTTATGACTAAGCTAATCACCCTGTTTGAAATGCAAACTTGCATCCCTCAGAAGAGCATGCAAAGGGGCCACTAGTAGTACCTGGAGCGAGAAATTTCCAGGTTCTGCTCTCACAGACAGGGCAGCTGGCAAAGACAAATTCTGCAGGCGCAACAGATGTAAGGCAGGACAAAATGAGGCTAGAAAATCCAGGCACCCCTTCCCTGCGTGGTACAGAAAGCCCACCCTTGGTGTTGGATGGAATGACCTATGCCTCAGGATAGCAAGTCCAGGATCATTCGGCAAAGGACAGAGCCGAACCCTGACCAAACTCTTCATCAACCTTATCACACTATTAAAAATATATGCATTTTGCAACACCCTCAGGCTTATGAGGTCACAATGCAAATGTCAGTCCTGAAGGCACATGCTAAAGAAATGCTGTTCCAGCCTCTTGGGAAACAAACAATTCCCTGTGTAATTGCTATTGTTGCTGGGTTTGGCCATGGGTCCATAAGGGCACTGAAAGGTTTTTTCTTTTATGTCCCTGAATCAAAGCTTTAACTACTAACAGTGGAGACATTTGGATATCCAGCTATGATGGAATGAACAGTTTCTCCCTCAACTCCTGACAGGTGAATACTATATCCCAATCTGACGTCAAGCTTTAAGCTAATGAAGTGCTGGAATGGCTAGGGAAGGCAAGGTACCTGGAAACGCCTCACTTTCCCAAGTGATACTGGCATGTTCCTTTTGTGACTGACTGATATGAAAGATGCTTTAACTTTGACTTTACTTCCATTCAGCCTAGATAGAGCTGCAGCTATTTCTCAGGACTTATCTGTATGAGCCCCTATATTGCTTTGTGCTTAGTTAGTGTGTCATCCACGATCAAGATTCAGAACGTCACCTGCAGCTGCTGCTGACTGTTCTACAATTCACAACGCAGTATAGATTTTACAACTAAACCAGCTAAGCATAGCTCTAACCAGCCATAAGGTCAGTGTCTCAAGATATGCAATGGGAAATGGACAGAAGTTGCTGCTGACAAGGCAGCAACATATATAACCTGTGCTATACTTAAGTTGGAAGGTATTTCTATGAGAAAACAGTGGGAAGGCCCAGCATGCCAATGGACTGAAACGTATCTACTGGGTAATATAGAATCATAGAATTGTTAAGGTTGGAAGGGACCTTTAAGATCATCAAGTCCAACCATTAACCTAACCTGACAAAACCACTTCTAAACCATATCCCCAAGTACCACGTCTACCCTTTTTTTAAACACCTCCAGGGATGGCGAATCCACCACCTCCCTGGGCAGCCTATTCCAATGTTGGACAACCCTTTCAGTGAAAAAAATTTTCCTAATATCCAACCTAAACCTCGCCTGGCTTATGTTTATATGTTTATACAAGTTTGCAAGAAAAAACTGCTCGGTATGTAGACCTGATCCTGGAGCCCGTGCTCAAAGTGCTAACCTGAAGCAACACTTCAACTGGTGCTACTGAAAGATAGGATCCAGGAAATAACCTAATCATCAACAATATAAATAAAATCAAGCTTTGCCAATTCTGCCTTTTGAAGAGCAACTTGAGTAGCTAATCAAAGGAAGTAGCTCACCAAAGGAAGCAGGTTGTCCTGGGATACAAACTCCTGAAAGACATGTCTCTCCAAATGACCAACAGGGGAGACCAGCCATGAATACTGACTTTGAAACCTACAGAGAAAAAATGTAAACAACCCACTGAGAAGCAGAGGTCAAGTTCACCCTCCCAGTGTTACTGTTTTTGTCTGGCTATGGACTTAGGAAGCTGACATACTTGGTTAATATTTCCATGATAGTCTTTGCAATCATAAGAATAGTATGTCTTTCCCCACCCCCACCCCCCACGTAGATTTTACAGTAGTTCATAGATTCTGTGTCAAATTTTGCAGCATCAAAATCGGGATATTGCTGAAAAACTGAGCAGAAGTTTGGTACAGACTGATGGCTGTTTATTAAGTGCTTCTCTGTTTTTCACTTTGCAGTGCACAATGAAAACAAGTCTCAAAGGACTAGCAATTTAATAGGATCATGTTAAAAGATCACATGAATGAATAGGTCTTTGTGAACTGAGTAAATTTGAGTAACTTTGGGTTTTTTTCTTACTCTTTTGTTTGCTCCATTTGGCCGTTCATGACACTCCTTTGGCCACAGACAGATGGATTCTGGTTCCTCATTCCATGTACACCCAAAATTCTCTCTTGAAGTTTAGCCAGCGGATCAGATGTCCAAGGAAGTAGGATCAGTCTTGTCATAGTAATTTCTTGCAGCAATAGTGTCTTCAGTTGACTAACACTTAAGCTTTCTCACAGTTCTTCTTTCCTGTTTAGTTGCAAACCTGTTTAACCTGTAACCAGTGCAAAGTTGTTGCTTGTAGAAGTGAGGGGCATACAGTCTTACGCAGGTAGTCATCCTATCAGGTGAGCCTAATCAAAATTTTTAGCAAGTTAAGTAGCCCCATTGAGACTAGTGCCCACATTTGTATGCTGGGAATACATTCTACATGCTTTATAAAAGCCAGGCTATACGCGTGTTGCTTTTCAGGAGTGATACCATAGTTCTGTAAGACTGTACCATGAGAAATGGGAGACAAACTTTTGGCCATTGAAATGTAGCAGAGGTTTGTAAGACAGAAGTAGTCTCTAAAGCAGGTATAAGGCACAGAGCCACTACGGAATTCCTAAACGTTTCCATAATGAGCACTAAGAAGTGAATAGTTATATTTGCATTCCTTAAATTTTTAATTTTCATGAGTTTCTATCAAAAACATTTGCTTGAAATTTGGATCATGTTTCCTGAAAGTTTTGCAAATCCATATGGGTGGGTTTGTGCTTTTGATTTTTTTGTAGTCTTGGATTTCAACATTAATTGTTCCCATGATTATGTTCAACACCGTTCCCTAAACACAGTCTGGTATTGCCCAAGGTGTGTTTTGACACAATGGCTTTAGTTAAGAGATGTAGATTTGGATTGTTTTGGTTTGGTTTTGTCTTTCAGTTTGTCAATACTTAAGCAAATGTGCTGAGACTGTAGCTTATTACCCACACTACATCATAAGCAATCATTATTTCTCTTTTATTTTGTATTACCCAACTCTGTTTATTCCTGTTGTCTACAAGCACGCTGACCTGGCGCCATCTTTTCTCTGTATGTATGTGACGACGACTATAAAGAAGCGCTGACTCACTTCTGAAGCTTTTAGTATCTAATTCAAAATTAACACTAAAAAAAATCCCATTTTTTATTTAAACTCCCAATCAGGACATATATATTTTGTCAGTAATTCCATTCAGCATCGATTTTAAGTACTGAAGTGGAGCTAATTAAAACCCTGCTTGTTAAGATGTCTTTTTGCTGTTATGAGTGGATAATGACATACTAGCTTTTCAGTTCAGTGGCCAAACTAAACAAACGGAAAATAATTTTGGTTTGGGTAGAACTGAAAACATTTTAGTCAACCCAAAACAAAAGGGTTTATTTTGGTTTCTTGTTATGCATCGCCTGGAAAATGAAATTTAAAATGAAAATGTAATTTTAAGACTACAATTTTGTCCCGAGTTTGCAGGAACAACACACATTAACCTTTCTGTATTATTTTCAGGTCTTGTATTTTCAATCTGACTTTGTTAATACTTGTGATGTTCTGAAAGCATGTTTTTCAGAATTATCTAGTATTTGCTAAAAACAGGGCTCCCTGCTCTGCTGTGAATACGGATCAACAAGTTTTCGGCTTCTTTTAAGGAATGTTGGATTGTAAGAGGGGAAAAGCCATTTAATTTTCCTCGTCGCGCCAACAGGAACTCCCTGGAGTTCTATTTATTGTCTTCTGTTGAGGGGATTATTTTTAAATTTGCTTTTGATTCTTTTGTCTGGCTGTCCTGCACATCCACATCCAGGCAGCTCCTTCTGCTCAGAACCAGCTTCCCCACGGCCCACGGCCGCTTTTCAGACCCTCCACCTCGGCATCTCCTCAGGAATCAGCCCCTGCCCTCCGCCATGCCAGGCTGTGAGGGGCACGGACGAGGCCGGGGCAACCCATCCTCGGCAGTAAAACTCATGCCAGCTACTGGCTCTGCCCATTAACTGAACGAGCTTCCTTCACCTGGATTCTTCAGCACCTTTTAAAGTAATTAACCGACAGCTAATTGCACACTTGGTCTGCTAGCGTTTGTTATTTCTCTCAGCGGTGCTTGCTCCCCCCCGTCCCCCCACTGCAGGCGGACAAGATGGCGCCTGTCCCACGCCGGCGGCCGCGGGCTGAGCTCTTCCCCGGCTGCCCGCCTCCGAAAATCATAGTCTTGATCTCTTCTGCCACACAGTGGATGCTGTGGAGAACAGTCCGAAAACCATATGGCAGACTTCTGGTAAATCGGGAGGGTTGAGGGGAGGTTTAATTCCCCCCACCATTTTTTGTCAGTTCGAAGTGCAACTAACTGCCCCCTCCCTCAGCCCCGGCTCCATCCCCGTGCTCGCACATCAACACACCTCGAGCCTTCTCCCAGGCTCTTCCCAAGCTCCTCAGCTGTTCCTTCCTTTTTTAGGAGGAAAAAATAAAGACAAACAGTAATGAGCTTGATTTATTCTAACACCGTTATTATCTCACAAACTGATAATTTGAAAATGGATTAAGAGCCATGCTGGAATCTGTGGTGCCCTGCTGAGCCAGTACAGCTGTGACACGTCCCCGTGCCGATGCTGTGCTGAGGTGATGGGACCAGGTATGGCCACCAAACCACACAGAGCTGCAGGGCTGTTTGACCCACTTCCACTCTCACAGGGGTTATGTCTCTCCTGTGATGTCTCGGACTGGTGGTGAACAGCACTGGGGGGGTGGATATAAAAAATTACTCATTAGCTCCAGCCTTTTAAATGCAGAACTGTGCTCAGTCCTACAGGCACCGCTTTAGGTGCTGCCAAAATTGAAACCAGAGACAACCACTACGAGCAAGCTGCAGAGCAAAAGCAATTCCAGTAGGTAAGGGAGTAGCCCTATATCCTTTTATCGTTGATTTGGAGGGAAATAGGTCTTCGCAAATTGGTTTGGCAATTTCAGCACGTTTCAACACGCTGCTACCTTCAGTTGGGTGAGGGAGCCTGCTGCAGAGTGTATGAATAAGCTGCTTGCAGGGAGCCCCTTTTGATTCATAATTCACTGGAACTGTGGCCACCGAGTCTTTGGTAAGGAGCACACTGAAGTGAGGAGCCACCTGATGCATTTGTCTGATGAGCTGGAAACACACAGATTTCACCACAACTCTGACCCACCTCAGAATGGACGGAAGTGTCTCAGAATGGATGGGAAGTGTCTCTCTTTACCAGCCCAGCTTATCTTCCTAAAAGAGATGATACACAAAGAGACTACATTAGGCTAGATGAGATTTACCCCATTGGCCAAGAAGGTCATGAAACCAGTGTCTTGCCTTCCACCCCATTGCTGATACTACTTGGCAGAATGAATTCCTGATTTTACTTGAAAAGGAGCTCTCTCCATTTAAGGTTATAATAAGTACAGTCAGGATGGTATTACTTTTCATTTATACTGTCCAAGGAAAGTTCAGTTTAGAAATATGACTCAGTTATGCCATTTCATTTGCTGAAAAAATTGAGTTCCCATGTTACTTGAAAAGGAAAAATGACAGCCCTGCGCTTCCAAAAATTCACATACACATGTGCAAACCAGCTGGTTTCTGGGTTGGCTGATTGACCTCTCCATCCTTCTAGGATCCAGGTTGACAAGGGAGACACTTTGAATCATTTTTATCCTTGCAATAAACATGTAGAACCTATGAGGCACTCTCTTCAGGTATTACTCCCTGACCCTCATTATTCTTATTCTATATTACTGAGGGGTCTGGGTCTGATTCATTGTCCATTGAAGCCAATGGCAAATTCTCCCTTGACTGACCCAGTGGTCACAGATCAGGGCCAGGCAGTGAGCAGGCCTCTGTTCTGCCAAGTTTCAGCCAAAGACAGACACAAAAAGGCAATACCTCTCCCAGAGAACTTAAAATCTAAGATAAAAGATAGCAGTAGTCTGCCATTTCCTGCTGTTCCTAATGAATGGTTTGAAGGTTCATAAATTTCAAAGACAAAAATTCTGCAGTTTTAACGTGACTGTGCGTGACTGTGCCCATGTAGTTCGTCTGGGACATCTTGAAAGTTTTATCTCCCCCATTTAACAATTGACATTCCAGTGTTAGTTGAGAGACATATTAGCACTAGAATGAACTTTGGAAAAAAGTTCTTTTTAAATGGATGCACTCAGCCAAGCACTTCCCATGTTGCCCCTGCTAATTCTGGAGCTAAGTGTATTTGAACAGAAATGTATCTCCTTAACCTTTGTTTTCTCATTTGGCTGAGTCTACAGTGATCCTGTGTTCTATGTTTGCAAAATGAGATTTGCTGCTACAGATTTACTGCAGGGTCAAGTATGATGAAAAAGTACATTGAGAGAAAGCCAAAGCCTTCTTTAAACACAGATGTCTTAAATATTACAGATGCCATCCATGTTTAGCAAACAGGGTAGGGGGCTGGATAGCTGATGGGATTGATGATGAGCGATGAGCCTTTCGCTGTTAGACTACCAGTCCTAAACAAGCAGAGTACGGTGAGAATTATCAATTACATGTTTGTATCTGATTATGTGAAATATGCTTGCTGGCTATTATCCATTTCACAGTGAACAAATGTGCACTTCTTAAAAACCTACAGCAACATAAGAACTCATTGCTTTATCACAGATGTCAACTAGTATAAAGCCTTTTTTCTTTCAGCAGCAGATCCTTTAGATTAGAACTGGGAGAGAAGCATATATTGTTCTTAGCCTGCACCTCTTCCACTGCTAGAGTTCACACCTTGGGAATGTGAAGAGAACACCTCATAGTAGCAAGAAATTTAGAAAATAAAAAGTCAGCCAAAAGTAGTTTATGGAAACTTACAGAGATTAGACTCGGGGACACCACTGACCTTTAGATATTCTGTGATGGGAAGGGAGTGTGCTATTTACAGTAAGCATTTGGAAAGCTCTCACAGCTTCCTTGAGACTAAGAGAAATGAGTTTGGCAGTATGGACTGTGCTATGACCTTCTTTATCCTTCCCAGTGATTGTTGGGTTTTTTTCATGATTGGCTTTCTGGTGAGAACTGAATTTAGAGAATGTTGTTATACCTAGTGATTTCTTTCCTTTGAATTAAAATTCTCTTTAATAGAAAAACTTCCTTTATTTCTGATTTTTTCTCTTCAAATATTCTTTCTCTTGAAATATTCTTTTCTGCTGTTTTAAATGGTAATTTTCCTTACTAAGTACAGCTTTCCACTGCTTATTTTAATTGTCGTGTTTCACTGGCTTATCACACAACGTTTGGCAACCATTGCTCTCCTACACTGATAATATACCAGTATGATCATGACAACATGGTCTTATTTTTAAGAGACTGACCCAACAGCTTCTGTAGTACATAAAAACCTTTGTACAGATTACAGTGTGCTTTGGATCAGTGTTGGATATCAGAAAATGAAATTCTGATATCAAAAATCTTTTCTTGGGTATGTCAGGGACACTTTTAGGTGAGTCAGGGACAACAGTTTTCACCACCGTATCTTATTTTCGCCATCTGCTGTGTGACTGTGTCTGTTTGCATCTCAGGCATGTTGCAACTCAGCTTGCTGGCATTTGTAAAATATTTTTAATATCTTTGCAAGTGTTACTTGCAATTACTATTAATTCTATGAGCTGAACATTGTAAGATATAGATGTTAAGTTGTTCTAATGTGTATATCATGACAAGTTAGAGTGTAAAAGAGTTAGAGCTGTTGTCACTTTCATGGTCCTATTGATTTAAGGGGCTGTTCTGATGTTTTATAAATATCTATATTTGTATGTATACATATATATGAATATGCACAGGGCATACAAAGGCTATGTAGAGCAGTAGTGTTACTACTGTTTTTATTCCATCAGCCAGTTTCTTCTTCCACCTGTTGAACTTCCTCATTTTGCAGTTTGCTCCAGTGGATGTTTGCTATGGATGACCAATCATCCCTGTTTTTATTACCCTGTATTTGAAGCTCTCTCCTTTGCAGCTGGGGAGGGCAGAAGAGAAATTTAGATACACTGATACCATCAGCTGTGAATAAGGCTTTACTATGATTTTGTGTTTGGCCAGCTAGCAGAACTGGCTACAGCCATGTCGGCAGCATGTTGCTGCACAGCTGTTTATGGCACAATAACTTACGTCCACACTTGGCTCTCTCTGTGTTCTGTAAAAAGGGGCAGAAAATGCTAAGCATTCAGAACTGACTGATGGTGTGATCCTTACTCAGTGTCTATAGAAGGATAAATACAGAAATTGCATCTTTAAAAAATAGGGGCATTAGCTATTCTTTTTAGATTTTGCTCTTTGCCACGTCTGGTCTGGAGTATAAGAAATCTGTCATAAGCCCATCAGAGGAAATAATGTGGCTTACACCAATTAACAGTATGATCAGATGATTGTGAGCAGGTGTGTGAGGGCTGCTTCAGATGTTGCTAACCCCTCTATTCAGCTGGCTGTAAGCACACATCTCATTGTTTGCAGGGTGAAGTAAGACGTGTTAATCCCCGTGGAGCAAAGATCAGCAGCAGGCAGCTCTGGTTGTTAACCTTTTCAAACCGCTGAAGGGAAAACACAAACTGCTACTGCTGACCTTTGCAGGGTCAGAAGTGAAATGCAGGTAAGCTTCAGCTCTGTAGAGACTGGAGCTGTTGAGGCAAGACTGCTGGCCAAAGGGTGAAAGAAGACAGAGCTGATGGCCCTTGGGTTTGCTTTCAGAGGGGTCTGACAGCTCTGCTTCCCCAAACGGACAAGGGATGGTTGGAACCACCAACAGCTGCCTCGGGCAGGCTGGCATGCCCAAGCCAAGGAGCTGTGGTGGCTTGTTTGCCAGCCCAGCAGAGTGTGGAGAGGTCAAGCCAGGTATGGTGGGTAGAAAAAAACAGTCTCTTTTGCTGCCTGTGTTGCAACTGTGCTAGAAAGAAAGGGTAGTACCTAAAATGCAAGGAATAAGAGGGATAAAACTGAAGTGAGGAGTTAGAAAAGTAAATAGAGAGGAAGCACAGATGTGTGAAGGAGGACTCTCTAAATGAGACAGGGCATCAGGCTTTATGTTTGTATTATACTTTCTTAACTAGACTTTAAAGTGCTTTTATAAACAAAAGCTCTCCTGATGCTTCCTGAGATGGAGTATGTGATGCATGGAGAGTTAATAACTTGTCCAAAGCCACACAAAGTCAGGCAAACATGGACTGAATCCCTATTCCTACCTGCTGTTGGTTACTGCTTCCTATTCCCTCCCTGTCTCACCATGAGTAACACAATGTGAGGCAGTGTTGGATAAGCAACATGGGTGGTCTAAGAGCTAACAGACTTGCTCGCAGTCAACAAGGTGTCGAAGGCAAAAATCTCAAGCAGAATCCAGAAGTCCTCAGTTCCAATAGAAAGGTGTGAAATATCCTCATTTCTCATAGGGCTGGTGGAAAGAAAAAGTCTCTTCTCATAGATTGTTAGACTTTTAACTCTGGAAGATTTCTTTTGTTTTAACAGATGGAATTGCTGATTTTCTGCATCAGAGCTGCAACAATTTGAAAGATGCTTCCACTGTCTTCAGGACCCCCGCATGTTATAAGAGGCAAGATGACCTTATTATTGAGTTGTCAGTTCTGTTATTTTGTTGCTTAAACAGCAAAAGTGATAGTTACAAAATCACTTATGAAACATAGTAGTTAAATGCTAGAAGAGAAAGGATGTTCCAAAATGTTTTGTAAAGATAACCTAGGTTCAAGGTGATGTACAATTTACTTCATAATAGAATGGTGGGTAACTTATGATTTTTATATAAACAAGGACAATCCATTCTTTTGTTCCCTCCAGTTTGTCTTTCTTATGTTCATCCCTAATTCCTTGTGGTTTTCTGAGTCTTGTACCTCTTCCTTATCACATGGCAGGCAGCTTGCTAGTGTAGGTTGTACAGCTCTAGTTGAAAGGTATTTCCAAAATTATATACTGAGCCTTTTTTGTGTGTTTTGGGGTGGTTGGTTTTGTTGGTTTTGTGGTGTGTTTTTTTTTGTTTGTTTGTTTCAGGTGTTTTTTTTTGTTCTTTGGGTTGGGTTTTGTTTTGTTGTTTGGGTTTTTTTTTTAAAGCTTTTGAGTTCTGAGGTTTGAACTTTGGCTTGTTCACTGTAGTTTGGGGACTCATTTAGAACTCTGTACCAGTAGGGTATATATGCATACCCGCTAACTCAAAGCAGGTAGACTTTATACGGATATAAAAAGTAGAACCTAATCTAAATGTCTGCTAGAAAGATAATTGTATCTAATTTAACGTGTATCACTCAGTAGGATGGATGGATTATAAGAGGAGCAATAAAATGCATTTTAGCATGAACTAGAGATTCAGCAGGAAGTCTGCATTCATGTTAAGGAATTGCGTCTTTAGAAGCTTCTTTAATAATCACAGGAAAATTTCCTGATTCACAGGTGTGACTTTTTTTATAAGGTGCAGTTTCATCTAGGTTAATGTATTACGAGTTCCTTTTGTGAAACTGGTATTTGACTTACAGCTATTTTTGCAAAAGACATTTAAGTAAATGTATTTGTTGCTTCTGTCAAAAGGGGATAATACAAGATTCTCATGCTTTAGTAACAAAATGCCTGATGAGAAAGCAAGGTCTAAAGCAATCAAATAGAATTTACCAGATTATGTGAATCTGGGAACAAAGTTATGGGTTTGTATGTAATATTTGTGATTTCTTCACTCAACATAGATAAAAATATATATTGTGGTTTAGTATGTTATATTTGTATTAGAAAGATTGTAATGAAGTACCCATTAAAATATTTGTATTAAATTGGGGGGGATTACCAGTAGCAAACTTAATATTTTTTTTCTGTCCTAATAACCTTAATGTTAATAATGCATAATAATGCACATTTGAGAAGCAGACTACTCTTTTTATTTTTGTGAGGACCATGTGTCATTTAAAAAGTAGATATTCTTAGATGTTGAATAATGGGTTAACCTTGCATGCAAATTATGATAATTTGGATTTTCTTTTACATGCCCATTCTTTATTTGGGTAATAGTATTATTAAAGATTTGTTTAGTCTGTTGAGAGAAGTTACCTCATAAAACACAAACTGGTTTTTTGTTTTTTTTTTATTTACACAGTCTTTGAACTGAAGTATGCAATTCATTGAACTGAACAGGATCACTTAATTTAATGTGACTGTTAGTAAGTGACCTCAAAACTTATGTTTAGTAATGCACTTCACACACAGTATTTCTTTGCAAAATATACCTGGAAACATGCACTAGGTGTTGCACTTGGTGTCTGGACATGGTTCTGGGCAACAAACTCTAGACGGCCCTGCTTGAACAGGGCTGTTGGACAACATGATCTCCAGAGGTTCCTTCCAACTCCAACCATTTTATTATTCTCTAGTCAGAAGTCTTTGGGCATATTTTGAACATGCATTCAGCCTGTCATGACACAGACCCCCTTCCATTTCCTTTTCTGTACCAATAGCAAGCTGAGCAGCTATCAGTCTTGCATCTGGATTTTGGTTTTGAAACTTAAATCTCCACCTTGCAAATGCGTATTTGTCACCTTCAACTAATTGCAACTTATGACTTCAAATTTGATTCTAATGTTCTCCACTCATAAATTTGTCTTAATGCATAAAAGACATTGCTTTCAGTCTAAAGTTAACATATGCATGTTATGATGTATATGAAGTTGTTTTCATGAAGATTATGGCCTCTATAATCCTGGGCTTGTTGCAGCATATCTGCTTTCAAGGACAAATAGTGTGTACAACGAAATTCAAGCAATTCAATCAATTATTCATCTATGAAATCTGTTAAGTGTTTGATTGGTTTAATTGCAATGGAAGAATAGCAGAAGATTTCTCAAGTTAAAACACACATTTTTCCTTCCTTTTCAAAGAAAATAATCTGTTATTTATATAGCATAAATGAGGAGAATAATTTGGAAACGAGAAAGAAGCTTCTACTGATGTATAACTCTGCAGGGCTTGTTCCCACCATCGAGATCATGAGCAATGCCCATTCTTGCATCTTCCACTTCAAAATGAAAAAGGTGACACTTAGTTTTTCCCAGTACATGTTTGATTAGCATGAGTTGTAAGTTAGTTCCAGTGACAATACTAACACAATTGGTTTACTAATTCTCTGTGTTGTCACAGAACTTGTGAAACCCATAGCTGTGATTGGGACTATGTGGTACCCTACCTGTCATTTATGCTTTTTCTTGTCTGCTAGGCAGCTGGGTTAGCTTTGCAATTCTCTCAAAATTAGAGACCAGTACAAGAGAAACACTTTTAAATAAGACTTCATCCACTCTTCATTCCCGATTCAGTGTTTTGAAGCTCAGAGTAAGAAATGTGGTAACTGCCAATAGAAGGTAAGATCAATAGTGGCAGGTGTTGGCTGTTGTATTAGAGAGGTGAGTTGCAGAATACAAATAAGAAGGGAGTGGGAAGTTAGAACCTGGAACTACCAGGTGGAAGTGCTGAATCTCTTTTGCCCAAAGAAGGGGGAGTGCTGTAAGCACTAAAGGTTTTATGTTCTTCTGCATATACCACTGTAGCTGCTTGGGGGAATTAAATACAGAACAAGAAATTCAAATTTAGGTTGTCCAAGTAGCTCCCTATAATTTCTGTAGTCTTTGAACAGCTCTCAAAACTGAGAAATTCTATCCAGACTATAATGTCTAAATATCATGAAATTTCTTCTACTTTGACAAAAATACATGAAAATCAGTAAAATTTAGTCCTAGTTCAGATATCCCTTGAATATATTTCTGATGTTTTAAGTGATGCCTGGAAACTTTACTGCTTACTTGCACTGGTATCATGACAGCAATGCAAACACTCTCAGGTGATGAAGTTTATTCTCCAAAAGGATATGATACTGGCACGGTATCAGATGCGGTTATACTAGCTACAGACGTACGTACATATATACGCATACACACCCCANCTCAGCTGTAATTATACCTGGGTGTTTAGGACAAAATTTCTGTGTATGTTTAAGGATGGGTGACAGTACCATAGTGTCAGTTCTATCATCACAAACTGCTCAAACAAAAGGCAGCGGGGGGGGAGGGTGGTTGAGCACGCAGAAATGAATCCAGGTGCTCAAGAGCACTTTTCCAAAGAAAGCTGACTCGCATCACCAGTGGAGTCCTGGTGTATCCCCACTGACTTCAGCCAGGTATAAACTCAAGGAATGTGCTCTGAAGACTTTTGTATCTATCAGCTTTTACCCTCAGACTTAGTCCTAAAATGGTGTAGTGAGTCATGGGCAATTAGACACATAATCAGGTAAAGGGGTGCTTTTAAATATAGCCTTTGTAAGAAAGTTTTAAAGTCTCTTTTAAGTACTGGCTTTCATTTCTAAAGCAGACTGGAGACAATGCAAGTACTTGGAACATCATTATCCTCAGAGTAAACATTACTTATAATACTGGTAAGAATTCAGAAGTCATACTTCATATCAATATGTTTTTCTTTGGATACAATGACTTGTTTTTTTCTGCAGGTATAATGCTCTCCTATAATTAACTTTCCTGTCTGTGTCAATACTCTTTTGATTTTGTTGTCACCCAAATGTTTGCAGATTTTTTTATCCACTTACAATGGTTATCATACCAATTCTACAGGTGGCTGGTTTTGCTAAACTTTCCTTAAAACTAAATTTTTCAGTGTTTTTCCTTGAGTTTTCTTTATTTTCCAAAGACTTTGCTGGTAGGAATGCAGTTTCTGAATGATGAACATACACACTCATTGCTTACTATAGCAGAAATTACTGGAGTTCAGTCTTTATAAACTATTTTTTAATAACAGCTCTCCCCACTTGAGAGCTCATGTGCAGAATTATGCTGGCATATTTGATTTCAAACTTCTGTGTTTTGTCCAGTAACACCCTGTTTCTTTCAGCATTGCTGCTGCTCATATTTGTGTTTCTCATAAAATATCTGGTTTTCATGTGATATTTCTTCCTGCAGATTTGCTTTAGCTTTCCTAGATAGTATCCTTGAGATAAAATTTTATTAAAAATATCTCTCTCAGACCTTTAAATGACTTCTCAGTGCTCATTTATGCCTGCAAACTCTACTAATTTAGTGTCTGGACACCTTGACCCTACCATTTCCTCGCAATATTGCGGATTTTTAAAGAAATCGGCTGGCACTGATCACTATGATGTTGCATTGAGTGCCCTCACAGTCTAGGCTGTTGATAATTTACTCCAGAGGAGTGATTTTCTCAGTATCTCAATTGCAGTGCTAATGGTGGTATGCTGCCACTGGGGTCAGGAGGAGTTTTTAAACTCTTTGTTACGCAAATGTAGAATTGATTAAAAGTTCTTGGTAGTAGTCTTCTGCCTGGTCTAGGGCTCAGTATTGTGTCAGGAGTCATTTTGGATAAAACTTAGTATTTTTGTATCAAAACAATTGGCTTTCCAAACATTGTAGTTTGTCACTTTATTTACTTTGTACTCTTTGCCAAGCTTTCACTTGATGCAGCCAAGACTTTTCCAATGAATGTTTAGGATAAGAAAACCATGTCTTTTACTTGTGAAATATCCAGGTATATTGACTTCTTGTATTCATCATATTCAGCTAAAGTTTTATATGAATTGTTTAGCGCTTTTTTTTTTTCTAGCTAGGTACTGATGTCCTTGGTCAGTAATTAGTTGCTACTAAAAAGAGAACTGATGGCACGGGGAAAAAATGTCCTTTCTGTGAGTATTATTCTTCTATGGTATTTTATAAGACTGAAACATTCCATTAATATTCACTATGTTCAAGCAGATGCTGCTCCAATAGAGGAATGGCTTGTAAAACTCAGAATGCCTCATGGATTAAATGTATTTAACACTGAAGGAATGTTACTGGATACTTTTACAGGTGAGAATACGATAAAGCCTAGTCCTGTTATAATTTGAAACCAGAGACTAAATTCAGTGTACTATCCCAAACCTCTTTCCATTGAAATCAAATCCCGGCCGCAGCAGACATGAGGTTTCAGATCTGGCAGCTCTTAAGCTTAACTTTGCAATCTTCATAGTGTTCAGATGTGTGTAAAACATATTTAAGAGCTTTTTTGTTTCTTAAATTTTTACACAGATGCTTTGTGCTGCAGTGTGTATACTAATACTGCAACAGAAACATGTTTAATAAATTAAGTTCTCCATGGCAAAAGCATGGTCTTCCATTTCATTGATATTTCTTTTCTTGATATGTGTTTGTTAGTAAGTGTATTCTTCCTTTCATGCTGGAGATAAAGCTATTTAATAAATTTATTTTCTTACATACTCATTAGACTTAACCTCCTATCTATTACATTTTTCATCTTAGTCCCCAAATCCATAATATCTCAAGTCTGGTTCATACGCATGCAACTCTTTCGTGCTTTATCTGTTAAGCAGCTGGACTTTTCTCTTCCACAGAACCTATTCTTCAGTGGGAACCTGGTGAAAAAATATCCCCTAAAGACCTTGATGCTGCAATACCTTATGTAATAAATATCACATTGTCAAAATCTCCTTATGCTAATGATGTGGTAGTAATTGCTGTCATTTGTAGTGCTACAGTTCATGGTAAGTGTAGCTCTCTGGGCTTTCACAAATGCATAATGAATCTATCAAGTGAAAAACAATGAATGTATGAAATAACTGATATGTTCTGATTTAGCTATGATTTATTGAATTACCTTCTGCAGTCTGCTGTGTCCTTTTTGCAAAATCAGTTTAGCCAAGGAAACAGTCTGGTATAATGCTTTAATTAAAATTCAGGCATAGCCAGATAATTAAGTAGAATTATATTCTCTGTATTTTTATGTGTTTTATAGCTCACATATATTCTCACTACTTCTTCACTGGATGGTGGTAAATTTTGATTTCATAATGGTTTAGCCAGGCAAATCTGGTATGGAGATTATACCAAGCTAACAGGATTGGGGAGGGAAAAAGATAAATAAATAAATCTAATTTATTTATTTTAGAACCCATAGACCTTCTCTGAATGTGAAACAAAAGCAATACTATTTTAAGTGAAGTATAACTTGAGAACAACTGCTCTAATTTTACTAAATTTGTTTAATGATTATGAGAATTTAAAAAAAAAAAAGGGGGGGGGGGGGTACCAGTGGAACCGAAGGGTCAGCAGAAGAACAAAAGTTGCAGGAAAAGCTATCATGCATTATCAAAACAATATCTATAATTTGGTATATCAAGTAGAGTTATGAATATAAGTTGCCAGGTGCTTCTTCTAAAGTTATTTTGTAAGTCTCCTTTAAGAATCAAGACTAAAGATCAGCACTTAAATGATTGTACCCAATGGTAACTAAATGTTTGTATATTTTTATTGTCTGTCTTAGTCTATTTGGTCAGTAGTGGCTATTTGATTTTTATCAACATTATTTGCATGATGGCATCTGGGTCACTGTACGAAAAATATAGTATTCTCTCTGTGTATACCTGGAATTCCAGAGATTTTCATGTGGTTTTCTGTGGTTGTGGAGAAATTTTACATTTATTACTCAATATAGTCTTGTTCTGTTCAGGGAATGTTGATTTAAAGGAAATTTGCTTCTGATTCAGCTGCTAGGATGTTATTTAAAAACAGGGTTTGCATGCATATAAAAGGAACTTCTTTGACATTGGATAGGGGAAGCAATTTAGTTTGGATGCTTAAAACCTGTAGTAAGTTGTATTTTTAGACACAGATCCTACCATTTTTGTGTCAATCATTTGTAAAGCACTAGAGAGCAGCTGCTTGTAGGGACGGTATGATCCCAAACCTGCCCAGCTGACTGCATGGAGATGTCCCTCCATACAGTACCGTATAATCCAAGGAGTGTGTTTAGCTGTACAGTTTTAAGTGTAGGTTACTCTGCATGTTGTCTGTATGAGCCTCCCCTCTGGTTTTGAGGGGAACTCCTGGGTGTTTATCCAAATACTCTAGGGTAGACTTAAGGAATGTCAAGTAATGCATGAAGGGAACAAAGCAACAACTCTTCACAATGTCCACTTTTTCCCTCCCCAAGTCTGTGATGACCTGTCATTTGTGAATAGCATCTTAACAAATCACTATTTAGTAGTCCTCACAACAATGGTTCTATTTGTTGGTGAAGGCTATGCTGTCTTACTGAAAAAATCTTAAAAGTAACATGAAGTAGCTTTTTAACCCTGTTTTGCAAAATTTCAGCTAAATAGAATGTAAACAATTGTAACTATTTTCAGGGAGGTATTCTGGAAATATGACACTACATTTTCAGTTTTCTGTTTTCATTTTGCGAAAGATTACTTTTTGAAGCTCCCAGTAAAAGATCATAATATTAAAGACAGCGAATAAAGACAAGAAACCTAGTGTTCGTCTTTCAAAAAATTACATAGTGTTGTCTAAAGAATAAATTTTAAACATGAATATACTATGTTATCAAAGTCTTTTGAAAGAAATATGACACAGCACTAACTTATTATTATTTTGTACAACTTGCAGAAGAAAGAATTAAATCTTGCACAGGAAATTAAGTACATGTTATTAATTTCAACCTGCCAAACAGCCAAGTTTTCAATGGAATGTGTTGATCTGAGTGATCTGAAGTCCAGTTAGCAAGGTTGATTTCTTCCTTTTCAAGACTTTTTGTTTGTCTGTTTGGTATAAAATTAGCACGTTTTAATCAGCATTTTAGGATATATATAATTCATTAGAAGTAATGCAAAGGATTGGGCACTGCTGTAAATGCATGGTTCCTGTATCTAATATGATTTTAAAGTAATATTAGTTCTTGTATTTGTTTCCTGTTAACTGTAGACACATATTTCCTCTGAAATTGTGGGCATTTTCTTTCAAATTAGCCATCTTGCATAGTCATTTCCTTGACAGACCATTCTGTTTATAGAAGGGATCATTCTATCTACAGAACAAGCAATTACAGTTGTAAGTTGGAAAATAATATGTTGCGAATCCTCATAGTGGGTATTCATGATTACCGGTGACATTAATTAAGGCAGAATTTGGAACCAGAGGTAATAAAGTCACCTCAAGAAGGGCTTATGGTCCCCAAAGCCTGTTTTCTTCAGCTGAATTATTTGGGCTAATAAAATACACACTTTCTTTAAAAAAAAAAAAAAAAAGCCTGCTTGTGTTTCTAAACTATTACAGGCACAGTAACAGAGCTGTAACAACAAAACTAACGCAGAATTCTGGTACTGCTCTCCACTGTGCTTTAGTGCCTTTTTCACAACAAACTGTAGTTTTGCCTTCCATGCTGCCTGTGCCAGTGAAGGCAGTGCAGGACACAGGACAGTCTAGAAAAACATTATCCGTGCAGTAAAGTGCATGGCATTTTTGAGCTAACGTCATCACAGATTCTTTGGTGATTTTTAACTGTTGAAATTGAAGTCTTTTCTGAGTATATGAAAAGTTGTAATCTCAGAAAGGCTGAAGTTCAGATTCTTTATGCAAAGACAGTCTTTCTGCCAAATTTGAAGATTTTATGGAATACTTGATGCCACAAGAACTTTTCCATAAGTCATCAAATTTATTTATTTGTTTGTTTTGCAGAACTGGGAGAAAACAATGTATTTTTTCCTCACCTGGTCCTAAGAGACAGATGAACTTTCAGCCATTATTTTCTGAATTCTAGAAATGGCAGCCTGAAATAGAAAGCTTGCAAGGAAAATGTCTCTCCAAATAGCTGGCTTGGCAAATTTATGAATTGTTCTATGATTCTCACTAGAAGATTCTGCATTCAGCTATCTTAATAATGAGCAATGCTACTAAACCTTTTTTTTAACGCAACTCCCATGGTGGTGGCGTCCTTCTGGAATGAAGACTCCACATGAAGTATCTGACTGACTCCAGTTCTCTAAACTGAATATGTGCAAGTTTGGCAACACAAATCATGAATGTAGGATGGACAGCTATCAGATGTTTACTCACAAAATTAAAATCCATTAAATATCCTCAATAGCTATGGGTTTGTGCACTGGAGGAGCAAGACCAGATCCACAATATAAGGCCTCATTAAAGGATAACATTCCATTGCTTTAGCCAATACCTATGCTAATATTACTTTGTGACCTGATGATAAAAGAAACAAAACAAAAAGGAGAAAAAAAAAAAAAAAACTGTAGAGACACCACCAAATCACTTTTACTGTATTTACAATTTGTGCTGTCTTTATTGCATACTATTTTTATGCTTCTTCATTCCTTTCTTTCCCTAGCTCTCTAAAGCGAGTGTCCATGGCTTTGAAATAGTAAGAAACCTGGAAATCTAATCTGTTTTCAGTCTTCATATTTGCAAATCTTGTTACATGAGTGAATATTTGTTTGAAAATATTTGAACTCTGTGGGACAAAACAGCTCAATTGCTGAACATCTTAACAGAGAGACATTTTAGGGTGAGCCAAAATATTAGAAAAATGCAACTTTGGATTGTAACTCTGGAATTTAATTGCAGCTACTTGAATTTGGCTGGGATGTTACCAGCAGATATTCTTGTAAGAATACAAAGGGATGTTTTTAAACAGTTAGAATGAACAAACCTTTGATTTTTCTGTATAACCCAGAATAACTGGGTCTCCAGCAGGTGGTTTTGCTGCTGTTTGTTTATGTTTAGACATTTCACTCTTCTGACTAGGAGAATAATCCATGTGCTATTTCCTTAGAGGTCTCTCAGAGTGACTCCATCTTTTCATTCCAACATTTCAGAAAGACTGACCAGACTCCATCTTTCTTAGCTTGAGATCAGTCAAGCTTCATGTGATCTAGCTGTACTCAAATACAATCAATCATTCATTTTGCCTCCCTATTATTGAAAGTAAACTTGTATTATTTATAGATTTATTTTTATGTCAAAGGAGATATAGTAACTTTGCTGATTTCTTTCTTTTTATTTCTCGTAGAATTATTATTTCAGTGCAAGTATATGGTATAATAACCAGTGTCTAGCTAACAGAAAAATCTATGAAGGTAAAATACCAGATTTTAAATTTAGGAGGAAGAGAAAAAATTAACTTCTAAATGGATTTTATTATGATTTCTAGTGATCTCTTTTTCAGCTTCTCAATCTCAAAATTTCTAGGAGTTCATATAAAGGAGTCACTAAACTGGCATAGAATTTGGGGACCAAACTCCCTAGTTCATGTAAACATCTCCATTCTTAATTGCCAAGTATCTCTTTATTTTAGAGCTATTTAATCTCTTAATTTAAGAGTCTAGTTGGAGGTCAGGCAGAGTCTAGTTGGTGGTCAGTAACAAGTGGTGTTCCTCAAGGGTCAGTACTGGGTCCAGTCCTGTTCAATATATTCATCGATGATCTGGATGAAGGGATAGAGTGTACCATCAGCAAGTTTGCTGATGACACTAAACTGGGAGGAGTGGCTGATACGCCAGAAGGATGTGCTGCTTTACAGCATGACCTGGACAGGCTGGAGAGTTGGGCAGAGAGGAACTTAATGAAATTCCACAAGGGCAAGTGTAGGGTCCTGCACCTGGGGAGGAATAACCCCATGCATCAGTACAGGTTGGGGGCTGACCTCCTGGAGAGCAGCTCTGTGGAAAGGGACCTGGGAGTCCTGGTGGACAACAGGATGACCATGAGCCAGCAATGTGCCCTGGCGGCCAAGAGGGCCAATGGCATCCTGGGGTGCATCAAAAGGAGTGGGGCCAGCAGGTCGAGGGAGGTCATCCTCCCCCTCTACTCTGCCCTGGTGAGGCCGCATCTGGAATACTGCGTCCAGTTCTGGGCTCCCCAGTTCAAGAAGGACAGGGATCTGCTGGAGAGGGTCCAGCAAAGGGCTACAAAGATGATTAGGGGATTGGAGCATCTTTCATATGAGGAAAGGCTGAGGGATTTGGGTCTCTTTAGTCTGGAGAAAAGAAGATTGAGGGGGGATCTTGTTAATGCTTTCAAATACTTGAAGGGAGGATGCCAGGGGGATGGGAGCAGTCTTTTTTCAGTGGTG
>VZSZ01010452.1:170386-201993 GCA_013398815.1 Ibidorhyncha struthersii
CCTGGACGCTGTCCTGTGCAACCTGTTGTAGGTGACCCTGCTCTGGCGGGGAGTTGGACTAGATGATCTCCAGAGGTCCCTTCCAACCCTGACTATTCTGTGAACAGAAACCTATGATTTTGATTGTCAATACAGATAATGGAAAAGCTGGATGGAAAGAATCCTGTGCTTTCTAACTGTGCTACCTAAAGCAGTAGGGTTATCTTGCTCTCACGCACTTACCTATTAGGCCGACTCTTGATAAGAGCACCACCTTGTGCACAGAAAGCAAAAAGCACTTGCTGTTACAACCAACACTGCTAAATGACAGCAGAGAAACTTCTCATTACTGAGACGAGGTTCTGTCTCAGGTAGTTCATGTAACATTCATGTGAAACAAACTTACTCGGGTCTTGGGGAAATACTTAGCTTGTCTATATATAATGACTTGTGCACCAGTATTTTAAAGGATACATTTGTGTCACCCATCCTTTACACATATTTCGTACAAGCAAGGTAAGACATCCAAATACCAGGGCTTATTTTCTGGTTCTTGATATCGTTTCACATAGTTACTTGAATTCAAAACAGCTACTCTTGCAATACAGATTGGAAACCACATTTGAGAACTCCAGATCACAAGTTCTTCTCAAAAGCATCTATGAAGTCTGCTGAGAGATCCCATATGCTGAGGTCAGCGTGTGTATGTCCAGTGTAGAGCAAGTTGAAGGGAACTGTCCTTATGCCAAAATTAGCCTTTTTGAATACACCCTTATTCCCTGTCTTATTAAAGAGATGACTAGGAAAGCACTCAAATCATGACCAGTGCAGAAAAAGCTCTGAGAAATTTCTCAAAATACATATCTGAGTTTCTGTTTTCTTTCCTCATGCCAAAATACTAAACTGCATGGATCTTTTCTCCCTTTAAATGGCTGTTATTTTCTTATATACCTAATTTTCTTTAAAATAGTTCTTATCATTTCAATGTATTGGAATATCAACACCTCTGTGGTGTGTTCTCCTTCTAAACTGCTGAGAAACATACCAGTAGGCACATCCTTGTGTATACAGAGCAGAGACTGTATCGTTAATATTTGTTCATGTATAAAATCACTCAATTATACAAGATTATATTGACCCTGTTTTAAAATTACTTAGCTCATAATCTGCCATTTTTTTTAAAGAGATGATAGATTAGAACAAGCGAAACTTTCGTTACAGAAATTTGTTAGTGTCACATTCAAGAAAGATAAGACATGGAACCAGAAAGAAATCGAAATGTTAACATTGACTTTAACAATGTGCTGCATAATACAAGTTTGCCTGATAGCTTAATAATTTTAAGATTTTTATTTTTTTAACATTTCTCTGCCTGAGTATTTTAAGCTTTAGTATTAGTACTCTATAAATACTGACGTATTCTATCCCAGGATTAGAAATTTAAAACTGCTATTTAAAAATTGCTTTCCAGATTATTTAATCAATAAATTCTAGTTCATACTATATCCTAATAATCTTAGTGATTCGGTACTGGTAACCTCTGGCCCTTTTAGGATCAGCGAGGCACAAGATAGTTGCAAGTAACTTTTTGCATGGAGTTAGATGGAGATCCAGAAACGACAATTTGAATTTCCTTATCAGAAAGAATTTGTTATACCTGTAGGAAAGGCTGCTTATCTTTCACTTCCCAAGTTTTCCATCTGCTGATACCAGATGAATGATTAAAGTTTGCCTTAGTTTCAAATGAATGCTAACTTCTATGCAAGTAAAGTTCAGGACTTGAGAAAAAAAAAAATCTAAGTATCGCTAAAGAGTTTTGTAAGACATTCTACCTTGATACTTCTATGCCTTTTATTTAATTATGTATGTGGCACTGAGCTACTTTATGCTGAGGATCTGATTTTAACTTTAGTGTACAGAAACAGAGCAAACTCAAATGAGCCCATTCATAATGTCAACATGCAGAGTTTATTAACTATATTTTCTTTCTCTCAGGTGTTGATTGGGCAAGTTGCCTTCCTGGAGGACTCCATGACACAAAGACATCTTCCAAAAGAGTAATAGCATTTCTGATTGATTCTGAGCAGAATACAGGAATAGATATTTTTACTTTTCAGGTATGTTATAGAGCCAGGGACAATTTCTCTGGCTTTGCATATCTATATTATGTTTGTAAATTAGATTAGTTTCTTGTCAATCTAACATTTTTGAACAAAGAAGGTGGCATGATGTTAGTGAGCAGTTTAGGCAAGACACTTCAGTATGCAAATGCTTTTCTGGTTTATGTTGTACTTCTGCCTGATAGAGAATTTCTGGTAAAACTCTCTCAATTTGAGATCTCTGCCAGTGATGTGTTAAAAATTGTAAGATAGGAATGATGTATCTTTCTTTTTTATTTCTGTGCTATTTCCTCCTTACCATATATAGGACCCAAAAACTTAAGTGACAGTATCTTTCCACCAGCACAATTATTTTTATTTGAATGAATTTCTAGATTCAGCTGGAAACGCAATCTGCTTCTCCAGGCTTCCCACAGATTCAGATACAACTCCTTTGATTTAGCTACAGCACCTTTTCCTCCTCTTAAAAACTTTTCATCTTCCAAACACAGAAAAAATATCCTTTCTTGAATATTATGGGTGACCATGGTGTGTTTATATTTGACTAGCTAAAGGAAATACACATTTGTAATCAGATATATAATATGTACCTCTTTCCTTCTCCAATGTGTGTACTGTTTGCTTTCCCCTGACTTTAAATTCATTCCCAGCTTAAGTGTATTGTCTACTTTTACATTTTTTGGTAGCCTATATAACTGGATAGCCATTATAATAATATTGTCTCAGCTATTAATACTTAATGTGTTATTTCTCTTCAGAAAAAGTCAATGGTTACCATTTGCAGTGTAAGAGATCACAAAATGTATCAGAACCCAAAATTTCCAGTGTTGGTATTTCCAGACACCAGATTTTTGCCACATGGATGTTCTTTCACCCAGCAAGTCATTTCCTCTAGATTTATGGAAACATAATAAATGGTCCAAATCTGTTTTTAGAACTGTTCTTGATGATTTCACTGGAATTGTGATCACAATTATTAGTTTCACACATTTATCAGTTACTAGATTCATGTTTTTGCAGGGTTTGTACCATCTCTGTCAGTGGTCTTATTTAAATTGAGACTTTCTGAAATGACAGTTATTCAGCGTCAGTACCATTGGTAGAAATTGATTTTTAGTGAGGAAATCCTTCGTTTTAGGTCTTTGTAGAGACTACTGAAGAAGCTATCTGTAAATAATTTTTGTTACAGGGAAATCTTAAATCAAAAGGAAGAGGTTTTTTATAAACAAGGTTCTGTGTTCTGTCAGTTTGGTCTATGCACAGTAGTTCACAGGCAATTACTAAAGTAAATGGTGCTTTTATACTTGATGGAATAGACATACTCTTTTCAGAAAATATTCATTAACTAATAAACAGTCTCTGTAGTGGCTCTGCCTCTACATATAGTAATTCAGCAATGATTATTTAACAGGTGTGGTTATCTACTTTTCTTATCCTTGTTTACTAAATACATATTTCAATTCCACAAGAGTTCATTGGATTTACAGACATGGGCCTGTGTGAAGTGATTCTGCAAGTGTGTCCACTGTTAAGCTGATTTATTTTATCTTTCTCTCTAGCTGTATCAGTTGTTAGCTATATTCCAAATTTTTATAGGTAGGTGGAGGTGGGAAGAAGCATGGAGGAGAGATAGAGCATTCATTCCCATATTGCATTTAATGTAATCATTGATTCACGTGTAAATCAACAGAGAAAAAACTTTGTGGTCTCTCAACACTACTTCTCCACTGTATTCTGTCTTCCAAAAAGTTTACATGTGCACCACAACCTAACCTTCTCTTTAACATTCTAAAGGTTTGAGGTTTGTTCTTTTTAAGAAATTCTGTTCTTTAAAAGTAACAAATTCCCACATCTGTTGTCTTACTTAAGCCATGAATTTCTGAAGAAATGGTTGCTCTGCATATTTCAGATGTCATCATATAGTAATTTCTCACATTCTTCACTGCCTTTACTGACCTATTTAAAGACCAGGCAATTTCAGCTCAAGTCTGTGCCACCTTGTATGAATGTGTTCTCCAAGACAGTTCTTTCAGAAACCACAAGGCAGGTTACTGTGCATTTTAGGAAAGAAAAAGCAACTTCTGCTACTTCTTATGAGTATTCTTACAGAAGAAAAAGTTTATGGAAACTGTATTCTGTGTGTATGTGCATATATATCTATCTATATGCATACAGACAGAGAGACTATAAGACTGTAAGTAGTTTTAATGTGGTTTCTCGGTTTGAATTTGGTAAAGCTGAGTTTCACTCACTGAACAACTCAGCACCTTCTGCCAATAACTGTGCCAATAGCTGTAGAATACACATGGGCTAACCTACATGAACTCTGTTTACTAGAAGGACGGTAAGTAATTGTTCTTTGTCTTCTTCAGCAGGCAGGCAGAGGGCTATACAATCAAATAATCAGAGCCTATCCCACCAGTTGGTAGCATTATGAGGACCTACATTCAAATATTGTTTCATCTGTGCAAGTCACCTGCCATCCACATCTGGTATTTGCCAATTTGCTTTGGCTTTGGAGAGTTTTTCTTTAGAATTTGTAAAAAAATAGTGTGAAAGACACATGCTTTTTACCTAGGGAATTATCCAACACAATAAGAAATTTATACTTGTCGTTATAGGCCTGTTGGAGCAGCTCTGGTAGTCAGTGACATTCTTTGTGTTATTTATCCTCTGTGATTGTAAATGTTCTGGAGAAATTTCCCATTGAATCTGAAGGAAGCAGTCTCTGCATAAAACATACGTTAATTGTTAAGAAGGGCTTAAAGAACACTAGTGTTACATTCCACCTTTCTAATCCTGGTAAGTTGCAGGTGCAGTTGATCATGAGTCATTAATTTGTTACAGTAAAAGGGATACTCGTATACGTTTCCTCGTATTTCAAGCTGTGTATTGCAGTTGTATTGCAATACCATTGGTTCCTATTCTAAACAGGCACACCACTTCTTGGCATTGAGGGGGAAGCTCCATATGAAATACAAGTACCAGAGAACAGACTAGATAAAAAGCCATTGCCTTTAGCACATGCAAAGTATTTTATGTCTCTGACAATTAGTAGCAGCTCCCAGATCACACCTTCTCCTCAGTTCTGAACTTGGCAGGATTCAAAACATCCTACACCTTATAGAGGCAACATTTTCTTCTTGGCAGCTTGTCAGAGTCCAATACTCTGACCAGATTCTTTTAGATATGCCACAAGAGGAGGGTTTAATGTTTAATGTAAAATTTACTTATTTGGTACATTTGACATTATATGGAGGTTTGATTTAGCAGAGTGATACAGCAATGAACTGAAAACAACACAATCATAATATAGCAATTGCAATATTCAGCTGTAACTGAATCTCGATGTAAATGTGATTCTCATTACTGGTATCTACGTGCTCATTGTCACGACACTGGGCATCCCCAGTCACTTGGAAGGGATAGCTGGATTGAAGGCTGCTCAGGCACATTGCTCCCTTCAAAATTTATTATTTGTCCAATTTTTATACTTCATGTTGGGCTGAGCTACCTATACACTGCCACCCACCTGTCCCCCCAGTGCTGGTCTGGCTGGTGCACGAAGACGTTATTCTTTGTTAATAGTCTCAGGGAACGTGATGATGGTGCAGCTGTCTTACCCAAAACCAAGGTTGCCCTCCAGTCTACCTGGTATTGAGATAAGTTCAGCTTGCTTTATTTTACATTCTTCCCTGAGCTCATTGGGTTTTGCCCTTCTTTGAGCTCTCCTCCACTGCGGGGGTGTGCTGGTTGGTTACACAGCTGAACTGCCAAAGCCCCTGCTGAGTCCAGAAGTCAGTGGATGTTGGTGGCCCTACCGCTTATGGCTTTGCCTTCCTTGAACAACAGTAATAGCTGGCTTAACGGAAGTCCTTGCTGAATCCTGTCACCACAAAGCCCAGGGTGCTACAAGCAGCCCGGTCTTGTTGTGAATAGCAAGGGATGCCAGAAGCTGTTGCTCTGTGAGTAGCAGCTCCTGCCTCACATTTCTGCTGAGCTCACGACCTAAGCCTTTAAACTCATAACAATTTGGATTTAAATTCATAAATATTTTCCACTTGTTTCAAGCATGCATATAGATGTGGTTATAGCTGCCTATAAATAAATAGGCCCTTAAATATTATTTTCTTTTTACTTGTGATATACTTTAAGCATAGTCATATAAACATTTTAGAAATCACTATAGTATGTTAAGATGTTATCAATTACCAGGTGATTATTAGCACTCCAAAATTTTTTTTATAAGCTCATAAGTCACTTCAAGGCCTTATGGAAGCAAAATCCACTACAGCTCAAAGTCAGCTGCCTGCATTTTAATCACCTTCAGCAATGTTATAGTGTTTTACATGTTAGTGTGGTAAGACAGGGGAGTGGAAGAATCATTGCTCCATCCATTTGCTTCATCTCTCTCTGAGTTGGCTGCAGTACAGATCACTCAGTGGGCTGCAAATTAGTTGAGGATGAAAATGTGTTGACTTTAGATAAAAACAACCCAAAAGTCAGAACTGTATTGTCTGTCATTCTGAAGTGTGCTAAATTTAGTAGGCATATTGGTTCAACTAAGAGAATAAATTAGTAACTGAGCCAGCTATTTCATTATAATGTGCATACAAATGTATTTTCTTTGAACACAAGAGGCATTAATCACAAAGTGGGGGCTTTTTCTGTCTTTCTGAGCCACTTTCAGGCAGCGCTCAGGCCAGCCAAGAAGCTTAGTGTCTTTCATTTTACTTAGTGTTTATACTGCTATTTGTTGGCTTTTTGTTCCTTTTTCTGTCAGTTCCCGTGGTTTTCCTTACTCCTCCTACTTCACCTTCACTGAGGCAACACTCCCTTTCAGCCAATCTCTACTATTGGGGCATAGCTTATACTCCACTTTTCCCCAAGACTTTCTTTGAGGCAGAGACTCTTCAAATTTCTTCTCTTCTGTAGAGAAACTCAGAGTCTTTTTACATTGCTCCCAATGAAAGGTGGTTTCTGTACCTGTCAGTACAAGTCTAGTAAATTCGTAACATCTTCATCTTCTTTCAACTCATGGTCTTGATGAGGTTTAAAAGAACGTCATTGTAACACATCTAACACAACATCTAACACTACCCTTTCCAGCAAGGCAACAAACATCTAATTGATCACTCTGTGCAGTCTTAACTATATTTGTTTGTTTGATTGATTATTTCCACTTCTGGGGGTGGGGGAGGGATGTTATATTCACATCACTAGATTAAAACAATATATTTGGATTTAAATCTTCATGGATATTTCACTTTCATTTTTGGTTTTTGTTCAGCTGCCAGAGAGTAGTTTCTTTTAGCAAGCCTCTCGGTAATGTTTAATATCTCCCCACAGGCAGAGGCCTAAGCACATCATTGGCACATAGCCTGTTTACGGTCTCCCATGGCATTACTGGGCAGAGGCTCTGTATCCATAGGAGAGTCTTTTCACTGTGAACATTCCTTAGCTAACACAAATGCTCATGTCATTTGACAAAGGTTTTGTGATTCCCCAGGTGTAATGAGCACTTCTGAAGTAGTGATACAAACTTAAATCTTCCTTTCCCAGGCTTAGTGCCATGAGTTGATACCTACTTTGGTCACTTCTTTTCTCTACTTTTTTCATACTGCGTCCAAAAAGGTATTACTATAGTGTTCTGAGGAAAGAATACTGCCTCCCAAATGCGTCTTTTTGTCTAATTGCTTCCTAATTGCAGCCAAAGGTGATATCATTATCTGCCCTTTAGGAAGCTCTAATGTGATCTGAATTTTCTTATTAGCTTGCAAGACCTTTTATGTGTTTGTTGCTGGGAAACGCTGTGGTGAGTGGTAAAAGATCAGCTTCTCACAACGTTCAGTCTTGTGCCAGATGGCCACCTATGTCTTAGTTAACCACACGTTAACCAGAAAACTTCTGGTTTCATTACATTCATTTTCAGGTGCGACTTTGCACTGGAAAAATCTAAAAGAAATTCCAGAAGCTTCCTTTCTCACCTCCCTTTATTATTTTTACAGCAGTTACTAAGTTTGTTGGTTAAGATTAAGCCATTGCAGTTTCCCTTGCACTATCTGGTATTTGTTGGAAATACTCACCGCAGTTCCAGGGATATTGTTTGCTTCTGAGCATCAAGAAAATTTGAAGCCAAAACTCCCCAGAAATCTTGGTCATAAAACTGAATTTAACTAATCCTTTTTAAAAATTTTAAATTAAAAGATACTGCATTAGGTAGCCACTCTCAGGATTTCTACGCTGTCAAAGGAAAACATTTCCACTACAAATCAACTGATTTCCCCAATGTACCCATAGCCTGAGTCTTCACAATTCTCTTCCTGAGACTATTTCAGAACTATTTATAGTGAAATCCTGACAAAACTGCTTCCTGACAACTGTCGTTCAAGTGCTTAGCAGGAACTTCTATGCTACACCTAAATTTCTTTTTGGTATAGCTGTTGAAATCAAAATTGAAACATAAAAATTCAGAGAGCCAAACTTTATTCCTGCTGCACTGCAGAAAGCAGAGTTTGAAGTCACTTTGCAAGGAATGGAACAGGCCCAAAAAGGTGTTTCTATGTCATTTCTTGCCTGTGTGTTGGTCAGAAAGGCAAGCATAAATGAAAATAAAATTGTGATTGGCTAGAGGACTTTTCTTCTATCCGATCTCCAGCTGTAGTAATAGCATTGGATTGGTGCTTTGAGGAAAGGTGATTTTCATTAATATTTTGAAAGGAATTAGGGGATATATGCTGTAATTGTATAATTTTACACATCATGTAAAAATGGAAGTGCTGATCTTGCCTTGGATTCTACCCCTAATACTGAGATTGCTGTAACTAACATAAATTTGTTAATCAGTGAGGAATTTTAATCAGAAAGCTTGTTTACTAATATTTTAAACAGAAGGTATAGGGCAGATTGTGTTGCTTTGTGGTCTTTCAAATAGCAAGAATAAGGAATTATTCAAAATGAAGGTCATGGTTTGGCCACAGAAGCACAATGCTAAACATTAACAAGCAACCTTTAACTCTTTGCTTTGCTTTCCTTAGGTAAAAATTGATTTAGAAGCACTGATGTAGAAAAGGCAGTAGTGATTCCAGGGAGCAGTAGCTTCCTAATCACAAGAATTCTAGAGAGTAAAAACTGTTATAGCAGAGCCCACCATGCCTGACAAGGTGCCTTTCAACAGCAGCTTTGCATCCAAGCAATGGTTCTTGCATGACTTTGTTACTATAAATGGAAAAAAATGGGACCTGAAGTTAGAAGGGTGCAGATATTTAATGCAAGACTGTAATAATATAGCAAAGAATAGTATTGACTACTTGGAACTCAACACAATCTAAACTTTCAGATTCAGAGCAGTCCCTCAATACACAGGTAAGGGACTTAGCATTTAGTCATTTTTAAAGCACATAGTTTGTGTGCAATACATGAAATGGCCATTAGCTAGTTTGTGTGACTTTGCACAGCCCAATAATCTCAGCAAATGTAAAATTTAGTACGCCTACTAAAATATTTCTTCCTTATTTTCAACCACTATTACCTGGGAAATGTATTCTAAATGCTTATATTCAGCCAAAAGTGAATCTGACCAGATTCTGTGTCTCTTGTCTTTCCCAAGAAATAAAAGCACTTTACTTTGGCTATTATGAAATGTTTTATGTCTCTTTCAATTTGGCATTGCCCATACATGTGTTATCTTGTGTCATATGCCTTAGCAGTGGCCTAATTTCAAGTCTTAAGCTAGCTAGAAATATAAAGTCTATAGGTTCATCTGTAATTTTGATTCAATGTCCATCGAAATTTGAGAAGTGGGCACCATTCCATTGATTTAATTGGGCTATAGCCCATATGATCCTTTGTTTTCATCAAAGAAAAATGGCTTTTGACAATTTTCAAATGAAGACCATATAAATAAAAGTGAAAGCAAAGCAAAATGATTCATTTTTTAAAGTATTTATTAATTTTCTACTGCATGCGGACATAAGTTACAGCCCTTGACTCATACACACCTCAAATAGTTGGTCTTTAGCAGATCATTGAACAAGTCAAATTAACAGAATAGAAGCAAAGAGAATGTGAGTAACAGAGATCAGTGCTTAAACAGAATCTTAGTCTAACAGAACAGTGGGTGTGGTTTGACTTTTATGAATGTAAAATTCAGGAAGAACAAAGGAAAACATTAACAGTAGGGAGTTTTAGAACTTTTTAACATTTTTTTACTGATTTTCTATGGTTCTTGATGATATGCCCACTTGTATATGAAATGAATGAATGTAGAATTATTTTAATTGTGTGAAAAATATTGTGGATTTTGGTGAGATTTGTCTTGTAAAGCAAATTATTTCTACTGGTAAAAGTTTGCATGGTAAAGTTGTTTAGGAGGAGATTAACGTAATCACCAAGATAAACATCTCTGACCCAGACTTGAGAAGGAAAATTCTGCAGTAACTGGTATTGACTAGTTGAAGTTGGAATTTACCCTGACTGACCATTTGCTGAAAACATAAGCATATGGTAGTGTCACTAAGGAAAACAGTGTCTAGATAAGGATTTAACATTCTCAGTCAGGAGGACAAAACACTTCAAAGACATATTTCCTAAAGATTACAGGATTTATGAATGTAGGTCACTTTGGGAAATTAGAGAGATTTATGCTTTTAGGTCCCCAAGGCCCATTTGAAAATCCCAGTTCTCACCTGTGGAGAGGAGACCAAGTCCTATCCTGTGCATCTGATATGATGTGAGCTACACATAACCTATCTGGGGAGGCAGGAAGGAATTCAAGGTATTCTTGACACCGCGGTACTTCATCTTATGTGAGCAAGCACCCTGCTGATATCAAAGATTAATACCAGGATTTATAGTTGATCGTGCTGGGAGTAGGTGACCTATCAAGATGCCAACATAGTTCCATAAGGGAATTCTTTCATGGAAGAAGTATGCACACCCTTCAGGAATGCTAAAATCTTGATAGCTGATTTGTTAGTTTCAGGCTCAGTTATTACTTTCAGTGGTACCTGTCTGACCTTTCTGCCTCTCAAAGGAAAAACAAGCAACTGTGCTGCTGCCACTGATGCTTGTGTACACTGCAAATGTACTGACAATCTTGCACTGGTTGCTGTGACCTGAATTGTTCCCTCCCATAGCTACCAAATGAGTCCATCTTCTGCATATAAGATCTTAATTCTGGGTTCTCACTCACTGCACGATGACTTTGCAGCTTAATAGTTGAACTCTAGTCTCTGATCTTAAGACTATTGTTATTAGTCACTGGAGTAAGAAATCAGAAACAGTTCCAGCCATCAGCCAGGAACTTAGGACTCCCTCTTCCCCCTGCAGTGCTATCAGGTTATACCATCGTGCTCTACCATGCATGCTGTATTTGTGGCTTTGTTTCTCTGTGTACATGTCTAACAGCAAGTATTTCAGCCGTAGAAAAGATGGAGACAGCAATGTGCTCACCTAGCTTTATAAGCTAACGGTCAGGATGCTCTCTTGAGAAAAGGGTTTGGACTCAGGCTGTGGAAGAAGTTGAACATAGGGGTTGTACTTTCTGGGTGAGTGCTCTGACTAGTAGACTGTACTGCCAATGGTAATCATGCCTAGCAACAGCTGGGTTTGGAAAACTAAAGTAGCTACACATACATTTTAAAACTGAAGAGGGGCAGTTAAGATTCCTTTTAACCTGAGTCAATGTGCCAACCTGACAGATCTCCTTAGAAAATTGATGTGCCACTTCACTTACATTTGGATCCCTATGAACTTCTTTGAGAGCTGGGTGGTTACTTGCATAGGCCAGAGCAGCCTGGTAATGCTCAGAAGCAGTGTTGAAATAACACAACGACAAAGGCAATGGTCACAAAAGGAAACACAGGAAATTCCATTTAAACATAAGAAAAAGTTATTTTACTATGAGGGTGGTAAAACCCCACCTGTGGACTCTCCAGCCTTGGAGATACTCAAAATCTGACTGGACAAGATCCAGAGCAGCCCTTTCTGGTGGATTCTGTTTTGTGCAGGGGATTTAGACTAGGCAGTCTCCAGAATTCCCTTCCCACCTCAACTATTCTGTGCTTCTATGAACACTGAGAATTTGAAGGCCAAACAGAAAGGCAAACTCTGGTGCTTTTTTAACTCAGCTTTTGGTGCTTGAAACTCAGATAAATCTTATTTTAAGTACCCAAGTCCTCACTGAGATCCAAGCAAAGAAAACCATCTGTGAAGAGAACTTCCTTTACACTTGCATGTATTTTCTTTCATGCACTAACATGGATAAACTTAAAAAGAAGTGCGGGGAGGGGGGAGCATGGTGTTAGAAAAGAAACAACAAAAAGAGGGAGGGAGCTGGCTTGTAGGAAAGAATTAAACCCAAGGGCTGGAGAGCTCAAAGCAGTAGAAGTCAGAAAGAAAATGTTTTAATCAACACTTTGTACAGAAATAAGTGGAGACAGAAAGGCTACAGACAAAAAAGTTAAATATGCTTCCACAGTTACTTTCATTGTCCTTGGCTACAATACAATAAAGGAGTAGTTAGCCAGTCAGCCAAACTGGCAAAGAAGCCATTACTGGTATTGTGGAGGGAGTACACATACAGTCATGATTAAGAAATCTTCTTTATTCCATTCACATAGCTTTGAATGCAGGTAAGTTCTAGAGCTTGAATTCATTTTTTTTCTTTTCCTTGGGATTTTCTTCAACTACAGAGAAGAGAGTACTATATAACGTATCTTCACTTTCTTGCTTAATTTCACAGCCTATCCAATGTTTCAAATGTTTTTGATAAACCTTGTAGTTGGCAATCAATCACTACCAGAAGTGAATGTAAAAGAGGACTGGGAAGAAATGGATAGTTACACGCTGGAATTCTCTGTTTGCAGCAAACATTACAAGCCAGTAAGGGAAGACAATTCATTCTAAGCAATAGCTGTGCTTCCACCATTCTTTTATTCTGAATGGTTATTCAAAGACAGCATTATTTTATTCTGAATAGTTTTGGTAAACGGGGGAATTATCTTTAGATTGAGTCCAAAAAAGTAATGATTTATTTATACAGTGTAAAAAATAATTATGTAAAATTTTACTGAAATTTCCTGATCATCTTCTGTCAGTCCTTGGATAGAACACTATCATATGTCAACAAAGCATTCCTCTACATAACAAACATTGTTCAAAAAAATGTATGATATATGAAACTTCAGGTTGTAGTATCCTTCTTCTGGTTTTGGTTCACTCTTGTTTCTTTACTATTACTTCTTGCAGTTCCTTCATATCGTCCTCTCAACAGCCAGTTTCTTTCTGAACTTTCTCAGTTTGGGGTCCTTTTCCTATTTGATTACACAGAGGTGTGCATTTAATTATCAATATCACGCGAGATGTAGTTCAGAAAGACTGAAGGAGAGGCACTGGGTGAGATCTGCAAGAATGTCTTCTGAGGGAATGGAACTACCTTGATATAGCAGGGAAATCTTAGCTGGGTAACGGGAAATTTCAAGAACTGGAAAATAATCTGAGAACCCTCTCACACTGACATGTCATTAGAAAAGGTTGTAGAACAAATCAGTTAAAGAAATATTAAATAACTGCCAGGGCATAGGATGGTCATTCAAGAATTTTAAACATGAAATTCTTCGCTTGAAAATTGTGATGTGTAACCTATCATTTCAATCAGTCAGGAGAACAGAAGACAGACATGCCACCAGTTTTTAAAAACTACTTCAGGGGTGATCTGAGGAATTACAATACCCAAAGTCTGATTTTAATGGGTGGCAAACTGATTGAAATTATTGTAAAAAAGAACCAGTAGAAATTTGAACACATTAAAATAAGAGGGAAGAATCAACATGGATTCTGAGAAAGGAAATTGCATAGCAAATGTAGCAATCATTAGGCTGAGCTAGCAATTCTCCTGTATTTTGATTTGTACAATGCTTCTTTGAGAAAGATACCTTACTTAAAGCCCTTGAAGAAGTTAAGCTGTCATGGAACGGCAGCAAAGATCACCCATGGGCTACCAACTGATCAGGAGAGCCAAATAAATGACAGTTTTACACAAATAATAAAGAAAACAGCCAGTGGGGTACCACTGGATCTACAGGGATCCAGATCCTGCTGTACAAGCTATTCACAAATGACAACAAAATGTGTATACTGAAGCAGGAAAGTTTGCAGAAGATGAAAAACTGTGCAGCAAAGTCACAACTAAAGCAGACAGCAAGGAGTTGAAGAAAGTTTTAACCAACGCTGAGCAGCCAGGCAGTAAAACCTCTGGTATAATGCACGCTTAACAGATTCAAACAAATGCACTTGAAAGAAAAATACAAACCAGAGAGCTGTTAGCTGTCACTACTCGTGAAAGGGATTTGGGAGTTATTTGGATAGGCGGCGCCATGCTCTGTGGCAAGAAAAGACAAACTGAATATTACAATTATTTCCTTATGAAGCTAATAGAGAACACAACAGGAAAACATCACAATGTATTGTACCAATCATAAATCTCAAATACATGCACTTCTGGTCATTCATCTCAAAGACCAATGTAGTAGCATTAGATAAGACACAGAGAAGGTAAACAGTAGTGATCAGGAACAATTAATTGCTTTATAGAAGGGAAACTGAGTAGGACATTCTTTCGTGGAAAAGAGAAGATTAAAGGTGAATTGGGCATAAAATCAGTGGTATAAAGGTGATTCATTCTTTCTCAGAAGTGCAAGAGCTATATAGTCATTTGAAACAAACAAAAGGAAACACTTTTTTTACATGTTGCTTAACTGAATTGCTGAACTCGTTGCTAGAGGATGCTTTGGAAATCAAAAGATATGTTTTAAAAGGGATTAGACAAGTATATGGAGGATATGTCCATTGTTTGCTATTGAATTCAGTGGTCTGAAATGCTTTAACAACTGATTGTCAGAAAAAAGGACAACTATGTGATATCCTGTTTCTTATACCCTTTCTCTGAACAGTCACAACTTGTCACTGTACAGAATGCTAAAATAGATGGACCTCTGTCTCAACAGTGTGGCAGTTCGTAGAGTCTTGTGACAGACACTTTTTCTTTGACTGTGTTCAGTGTCATGCTGAGGCAACATCAGTTGAGTAATATGAGAAGTTCAGTATAAAAATAACACCCTTTTCAAAGTATTATTTCCGTTTGTATCTACCACCCCTCTCTACTGTGGCAGGCATTGCCAGTAGCTAATAATACACAAGCCCATAAATAACATCAGCGCCAATCATGTGTGCCAGTGATCTGCTTGTACCATACTTCTCCACATCATTTCTGTTACCAGTTTTACCAGTTCATAATTGACAACTGCTTCCCTCAAGTACTCCAGTAAAAGTATGGCATTGCCACATACACTGAAAACTAGCAAAATCAGGCTTTGTTACACTGAAATTAGAACTGTGAATTCTTCAAAGACACCTCGCTAGTCACATTCTGCTTTGAGGCCATTCCTAACAAAAAGAGGGATCAATTAAATGGTCTTCTGATCATTACCATAGGAGTGTTACAAAGGGAGAAAGTAATTTTTGAAATGAGTGGCTTTGTACCCTTGCACTAGGTTATTAGGCAGGAGGAGCAAACTTTGCAATGCAGATATATCTGCCAGTGCAAACGTGGTATTTACTACATTCTTTTAAATGGCTATCTTTGTTTTGGGAGTACTAATCCATTTTCACAACATAACTACCCATAGGGTAAATCTAGGATGGCTGTGATTATGCCAGAAGCATCATGTATTTGTGATACACTAGCATATATTATAACGCTGAAGAGTGGCAGGGTATGTGGGAAATAAATTCATTGCATTTCTCCAGTTCCAATCACTGCTGAACTGTGGCTACAGAAAGATCCAAAGGATGAAAATGGTTTTCCTCTCCTAAAAGAACTGCCGGTAAGAAAGCTAAGCACCCATTAGGTGGTGCCTAGGAATTTGTATAGAAAGACTTCCTACCTCGGGCATTCATTTTTGCAAAAGAACCAGAAGCACGTGTATACTTATGTGCATGTTTATCTGGAGAAGTTGTCAACAACAGCCTACCAATTTCTATAGTGAGGATGTGTTGTGCAGAAATAAATCAACACACAAAACCAGACACTAAGATTGAAAAAGTGAATAAAATGAGTCTATTTTTAATGTATGCTAAAATATGCCTTTTGCTATTTAGGTTGAATAAATTAAACTGCTACTTTCCATGTAATCCTGTGACGTCCCAGGCCTTTTATTTTCAGTACAATGTTTTGAAAAAAATAAAAAGAAATTTCCCTCAGGATCCGTAAGTTCCTCTGCTGTGAAAGATCTGAACTGAGATAGCTGGAGGCAAGAAACAGCACAGTTCCTGATTATGATACCATTCACTGTACTACTATTATAAAAGTACCATTTAATTGTCATTCCATGAACATCTGTTTAAATGATGATGATTTCTTTTGCTAATAATTTTTTTTTTAATTTTGTGAAATGCGTGGTCTTGAGTTTAAGCTATTATAGAGCTGCGTATGTCCTGTGTTTAAAGTGCAACTCATTAATAGAACTTGTATCTCATATTAAACTTGTATTTCTGATTTTGATGCCTAAATAAGACATCTGTTCATCTCTTTGATTTAAACGTAAGACAAGCCTGTGAAAGTAACATACATGCTAAAGATCTCTAGGGTTCAGTCACAGCGGACTGAAAGCACCTGATGTCTTCCGAACATGGTTTCTAAGCAGTGTCAGGTAGAGGTGAGAGATCACCTGAAAATCCTGAGTCTGAAGGACCCAGTCAAGTAATTATGGCTATATGTTAAATCACATAACTCATAGGAGCAGCAAGCACCTGTTGGCTCAGTTGTCACTGCTGAGGTGATAGCTAAGAAGGGGGGGGGGGGAAGATAGTTCTTTTCTCTGAAGGACTTCAGGGGAACTGAAATATCTGATACAGATGAACGACTTGCTTTGTTTTGTATGCTTTGGAGTTTAGTACCATACCGTTTCTTCTATTGTATTATCCTGACATTAAGAATAACTTTTTATCATCCTTTCTGCACAACAAATGTATACTTAATCTACGTCCTTCTGTCTTACGGTGCGTTTATATGCAGGTAAAATACAGACCTGTATCTGAATAGAGAAGAGGTATTCCACTTGGTGAAAACATAATGCAGATCCCACCACACTAAGAACAAGAAATTGTCATAAGGATTCAAAAGTAAGTCTTTTCTGATCATTTCATGGTTACTGAACATACCTTATAATGAATTATTTTACCATCATTTATTGCATACACAGTGTTCTTTGTTTTTCTACAACATACTTTAATAATCAGTATTTCATAAAGCAAACTGTACGGACAGGGCAGTTCAGTGGTGTGCTTACTGCAGCCTGTTTTCTTTCAATTAAGACCTTTTGGTAACACGCTATTGGAGGATACGTATTGCTCTATCAGGCTCTGAAGGATGTGATGGTGTAAAATTATAAATATTACATTAACAGAGAAGATAGTGGGACAGAACAGGAATTGAAATATAAAATCGGGTAACTTCAATGTAAATGTTTAAATCATAGTCCTCAATGAAGAAAGCACCTGTGCCAGATTTTCCACTTCAAGTCTATTCTCGTCACCACTGGCAGAGGTGCTGATAAGATGTCATGAGTTAAAATAGAAAGACAGGAGAGGATATCTGCAAACCTCGCTCTTTCCCTTCCAAAACACTGTTGTTAAAACAACTGGCATAGTGTGCCAGTCATGATAATTCTGAAATTGTAAGATATATTGGATGAAAAAAGCTTTTTAATCAAAATTTTCAAATAGAGACTTTTAAACAGATCATTATTTTGTGTGTTAATAAACCTAAAAAGTTAAAACAGAGTTGACACCATACCAAGAAATAGTAGAAGTTTTATGGTTCCTCTGTGAAAATGTCATGTGGAATGTGCTCACAGGTTTTTTTAACTCATACCTGCCTCTCTATGTTCCTGGCTTTTGCCTACACTACAAAAGGTTTCTAAACTTTAAAGACCTTTCCTTTATAGACACTTTGTAACAACTAAAGGACAGGTTCACTTTCTGCTTGTCCCAGGAAAGGGAAAGGCCCATTAGATGGCTTGTCACCATTTTATGAGTCTAAAGAAGTAGAACCTTTGGCGATGGGGTAAACTGGGGCTGACTAAAGGAAACCTCAGGTGAGCAGCTGGGTCATTCAGGCAGCGCTGGCTTTAGGCATAAGTACAGAAAGCAATTGCTTAGGCCAGAAATTCACAGGGGCAGCAGAGGAGCTTCCCCAAGGCCATCCTCCCCAAAGAGCTCCCTTCATACCAGTAGGCTCTGAACTCACTGCTTATGCCCTTGGTCCCGGTATGCATCTGCCTTTATTCCTGCTGCCATGCTACGGAAGGGAAAAGCCCGTGGAAGCAGAGGTATTCTCTCCGGCGATGAAAAGTAGGAAGATGGAATAGAAGTTCATTTTTCCCCTTGCCTTCTCTTCTCCTTCTTGGTTTGGGCAGGGGGAGTTGGATCCATCCAGTGCTGGCCATTTTGGTTTCCAAAGTCTTTTAGGAATTTCAAATACAGTTCATTTTTCTTCCTTAATGGAACAATTTTCTGCTGGAAAATCCTGTCTCATCAAAACAGAGAATACCATCAACATTTTGACAGAAAATTACTGAAATTTTTAAAGATCAGAATGTTTGGATGTAGTAATATTAGTGGAAACAATGAAGCACAGATGAAATTTTTAAATCTTAAGAAAAGCATTTTGTAAGTCTGAAAAACTTTTTTTAATATCAGATTCTTTGAAAAATACTAAGATTTCAATATTTTTCCTGATTAGAAATGAAATAAAAATTTTGGCCTAATATCTGCTTGTAGCAAATATTATTTTGAAATCATCTACACAATATAGAGATAGTTGCATTGGTTTACTCGTAACTTCTTCTGTAAACTCTTAGTAAAGAAACTGAGCTAGAATCATTTTTGTGGCCATTCCACAGATTCCTAAATTGTATAAAAAGTGCGCTAACAAGTCATCTTGAGCCGAATGCAACTGTACCTTGACTGAGAGAATGTCTTCCCTTTCAGCTTTCTCAGACTGTAGAGAGAAGGTAAGAAGTAAAGCAGAAGTATCAAAATTATTGTCTCTAAGCTAAATTGTGGTACTTAGCCAGACACCCAACCACTATTGGAGTAAGAACTGCTCGAGGAAAATTGTGCTCAAATAAAGGAGACATTCCAAACTGCCACCAGGGCTTGAAAGGCTTAATGAATGCCTGAAATAACCAGAGCAGTTTTTCCTTCAAATGTAGCCATATAACAATATACAACTTAAATTTCAGGTTCTAAGAATAAAGTATCCAGTTACAATGCTTCCAATCTTTTTCCAACTTAAGCATCTCAGGTCCGTCAGTAAGCTGTCATTGCCTTATTTTGTCACAGTTACTGAAGTCAACCAAAGGACAGGCTGGGAAGTCAAAGGTAAGGATAATTTTATATTTGAAACTATAGAACAATTTTGAGCCCAATGGCAAAACCTAGTAATTTCAGTGAAACCCGGAATCATGATCTTTAAGGTCATTGCATAACAACAGAAGCCAGAAATCTTTCTGAGTATTAGTCTAAGAAAAGCATCCCTTTCCTCCCATACTTTTCCTTCTCTCATGCCCATGCCTTCACCATAGTTTGTGGTTACAGTGGATTCTCCATACAGCTATTTTGCCATATTATCAGGAATCTTTTTCCCCTTGTCACTCGTCATGCCTACAAAGAGGCTAGACTGAACTAATGACAAGGCTGTGTGCAGGAATCCCCAAAAAGTCGCTTTCTGGGCAAACTGTGAACAGTGTTTGCAATGCGAAGAAGAAAGGGCACTATACATGGGATAAACCAAAGGCTGACACATGCCGATTGATAGGGAAAGTAAAAAACACTGAGAAAGTATTTGGCTTGAGGAGGGAACCAAGTTGTGTGGGACCTTGCAAGTGCAAAGATTAGTCCTATAGCAGGGGACATGGTAAAGCAGACATTCCAGGCTAGTGATGGGTATGAGCAGAATGGCAGGTGAGAACGTAACCTAAGCACAAATCATTTGGGTGTGCTGAAAGGAATGAGGAGAAATGCAATAAAGATATAAAGAGGGCAGGTGCATGAGCAAAGGAGGGAGATGAGCATGATTGGATCCATGGTTTCCTCAGTGAGAAGGTCAGGGAAGGGATTTAGTGCTGGTCTGTGTGATATATAAAAGGTGACAGGAAAGCATAAATCATAATCCCAATGATTTGGGATTATCAGAAGTGAGAAGCACAGAGGAAAGCAGGAAGGGATCAAGGCTGCAGCTTTACTGAATGGAATTAGTCTTGTTTTCCTTTATCTCTAGTTGCCCTAGAATTCTCTCATGCCTGCAAACACTGTCAGATCTTTAGGTGATCAGGGCTCTAGGGTGACAGTGTCAGGGGACCTACTGGCAGCTGGCAATTCTGTTGTTCCCAGACACATGCATTAAATTGAATGGCTGTGGTACCACATATTTGAAATACTAGAGAATGTCTTGAAATCAGTAAGCCTCAAACACCTATGGAGGCTAATAAAAATCACAAAACCCCAAAAGTCTAATAGGCAACAAATGGAAGTGAGGAAGAAATCAGGCCCACGAATTTTCCATGCACTGCTGGAAGAATGTGAAGAATGCATCTGACACCTTCTGCTGCTGTTTATATACCACATTTATCAACTGAATGGGTGGTCAGATTGTTCATCCAGCTTACCCTGCAGTACTGGACTCCCTAGATTGTGACCCCACACAGCTTTCATAGCATCCTGAGCCACCTGCTGACCCAAAGATATAAGTCCATGGCTACTGAAATGTCTCAGTCACTATGAACAGCACCTACAGCTGCCTGCAGGGAGTTTGGGCTTGTTTCGTAATGGGTCTCAAGACTGTCCAGCACTGATGGTGCTCAACCAGATTGAGCTGGAGCCTACGAATGATGAAGTGTGGACCCTCCATGACATGCTGGGTTTTATTCTCTTTCTCATGAAGCTTCACTTTATATATTTGGACAATCTCTCACAGTCAGCAGCTTGCTCTACTGATCCTTGAGCATTGTATTAGAGACAGGATTCCAAACAATCCCAAACGCCTCTGTCAGTGGTGACTGTAATCTGTCACCTAATGGGAGGCAGTGCTCAGTGCCTCACAGGAATCAGTTAGGGGAAAAAATAGAACAAAAAAAAAAATTAACTAATTCTCTTTCCCTATCTGTCTGTGAAAACAAAAACTACATTAGGTGCATTTAATACATCTGGGGGAAAAAAAATATTTTTGAAGTGGTGTGATTTTTTTTTTTTTTTTACAGGTATCGATGAAGCACCAGCAATGTTAAAAATAAAAGACTAATCAGGAAAAATACTCCAGACTACAGTATATAATCCAGAGTCTGTGTTGTTAAATGTATATGTAAGTTTTATAATTTCAAATTAAAATAAATATTATGACCAGAAATGGGTATAATGCACAGTTGCAGAACTAAACACCATTTACCTTTGAGACAGTTCTGATATGAATTGAAATATCTTTTCAACAACACATTTATAATTGGGCCCATATCTAGAGGGGATAAATTGGGCCTTATATTTTATGCCTCATGTAATCTTTTAAGGTGGTAGTCCCAGCGTCAATGAAGGAAAGTCGTGACTGGACTTTTGTGTATGAACCTTTGGAATAAGTTGATTTCTTGTTAAATATCCTGCCTTTTCTAACTAACCAGTTTATTCTACAAACCATCACCTAGATTTTTTGCCTTAGAAATATGACTTATTAATCTGTGTGATTATATTGATGTATAGATTTTAGAAGAATAAGCATGCCTTATTTGAATGAATTGAATTATACTAGTTGATTTCGAACCCTGTGAACGTCTCTGTGGAAGCTGTCTTCTCCTACCACCTTCTCCTACCTCCTTCCCACCTTACGGGAATCATAGTCTGGGCCCGTGTCACCTGTGTAGAGCTGGGCTGTGATGATGAGGCTACATCTCCTGCGGCAAAACATGGCCCTCCTGCCCAAACTAGGAAACTGCAATTTTATTTGTTTGACTCATAAGGAAACCTTTCTTATCAATCAAGAAGAAACAAAATATGTAAACAAAACAGTGACCCAGCTTTCGGTCTGGTGGACAGCAGACTTTTTGTGAGCAGCAGAATACAAAGAATAAATACCCACCACTAGACAAAATTTCTAGTCCACTGAAGGTCCTTATTTAAATCTTGCTTGATTGCTTTTAAGAGCAGCATAGGTCTGTTCCTTCCTAGCCTTATTTTTGCTCGATTCTGTATTCAAAATTCAGCAGTTCTTATGGAACTGATTGAAAATGGTATCAAATGTTTCTGCTCAGCAAAGCCTACATTTTGGTTTTGGGTTTTTTTTCTGCAAAACAAAGAATCCATCAATGACGATGAAGATTTCTTTTAAAAGGTATCTTGGCTTTTCCATTTCAAAGTATCAACTATTCCTGGACTTTCCCATTGTCACCTGTCCAATGAACTTCAGGTACCATAAATAGTCTGTAATTTATATCATTTATAGTCGCTATATGTCATCGTCTCACTATAATTGAGTTTTATTTCAAAATAACAATCATACTATTTCATATGAAAAAAAAAGCTTTACATCAAAAGCTTCATTTGTGCAAGTCCAACCTCAACTCACAGTTTTGTTGAACAGTGTCCTGATCATGTGTTTGGCCATTTGCAGAATCAGTTTCCCTCAAATATTGCATTATAGCTTTCTAAACATGGTAAACTGAATCAACTTCAGTCAAATTCAAACTCCATCTAGACTGCGCCTGCCAGTTGCACAGAGACCTGGAACCCCTTCAGCTCTGGTCTCATCCCTGGGGCTTGTCATGTCTCTTGACCTACCTCCTCTTAGCGCGCATCTCTAAGGGGAGAGAGTTGGCACGAGGGTTGCATGTTACCTCCCACTCAGGCTCCATCCCTCTGCATACCTGCAGAGAAGTTTCCACTACAAGGTACTGCTGCTCTGTGACCCTGTGACCCCACAGAGGTTCGCATGCAGAGGACCTTCTTTGGTATATATTATTTGTTAAGATGATGTTTATTGATAGTTGGAACACAGCTAGAAAATGCTTTTAAAAGGTCATTATCGTTATCTTGGTTTTTCAGTTTGAAAATGATAACACACAAAGATCCATACTGGGGTTTGGGGCTTCGTGATTCAATGTTTTGTAAAAAACAGACGTAGATACAGCCCATAGTTCAAAACATCTGTAGTCAAAGAAAATACAGAAAAGGTAGAATAAGGAACTAATGAAATTAGTATCATTCTAGCTCAGCTTTTAATTTACAAAATACCATGTTGCCATAACACAATTGATACCTACTATGTAAAAATATCTCTTCCGATATGCCATCACTGAAATTGCTTTCCTGTGGTGACCATCCACCTTCTGCCTTGCCACCTACTGATTTTGTTCTAAAATACTGAAGCAGAACAAAATTTCTGCTGAGCTCCCAGATTGTTTGCATCTGAGAGAAAAAGACCATATTCTTCTACCTCTGTGCCAAGAACAATTTAGGTTTTGAATTAGAAATAATAAATTCAATGCATTAAAACTTTGATATGGAATTTTAGTAATAATTGAATAACAGATATTTCAAATGTTTTCTGTTTCAGATTTATGTTGATGATGATGCTGTGACCTTTTCTGAAAAATTTTTTATTTGGGTATTAGAAATTGTATTCTTAGTGGGTGCTATCTTTGCACCATCTCTGAGACAAAATTATCATGGAATCATAAATAAAAAGAAACATAAATTCAGGAGGAACAACAGAAGATCACCATTACAAACTTCAAATACTGCAACTGTTACTTCTACCTAGGTGGAGAAGCAGTGTTTTCAAATTACGTACAAGAAGATACCCAAAAGATAAATTATTCCTTTCCATGCATGTTTATTGAACCTCTTACAGATGTTTGTGTTAAAGGTAATCTTCTGAAATTTTTATTTTTACATATGTAACTTCTCCATTAGAATTTCACTTACCGTTTCCAAATTGTTTTTGAAATCTCCAGAAAGTATACGTTTACAAGATTTTATGCAGATTTCAGAAAATGTAAAGATTTGTCTTCTCACCGTACTGTTTTAGTCAGTATTAAACACAAGTAAAGAAGTAGGACTGAGATATATTCTTATAGATTCTCTCATGATTATTTTCTCAGCTTCCATCACCAATGAAAATTTTAAACCTCATAAATAAATACTGCATGTTAATTAGTTTAGACAATTGTGAGTTAATATTTAATAACTATTCAGTAATTTCTACACAGTGACAAGCTGTAGTGATGATTAATGAAATGGTGTGCACTTACACTGTCTTTGGGAGCAATGTCCAAGTGTGCTCTTAGTGATATTTATTTAGGAGTATTTATTAGCCCTGTTTATTTAGGACTATTCCTAGTCCTTTTGGCACGTATCAGACAGCTGCCCAGCAGAGGCCTCAGGGCCCTGCAGCATGTGTGACTGCACTCACACTACACTTCAACGCACTGGGGCGTGAAAGCTGCCGTAGCCCCTTCGCACCTCACTGCTGCAGACCTTGCTCGCACGCACACCATTCCCAACCTTCTTCCTCCTGCACATCCGCTGATAATCCCCACATGCCACTAATGCCTTCGCCCATCAGTCACAGAAAGTCTCTGACTTAAGAGCTCTGCTTTGAGGCTATCCATGCTCTCTGCGAGACAGCCTGGTAGTAGATTAGTACGTTGGACTAGTACATTGGACTTCAGCATCCATGTCACCTTGCAGCACAGAATTCTGTCACTTTCTTCGATGAGGTATGAAAAAACCACTCTTTTTCTTGTTTTGACCATCCCACCCACCAGCTGGACTTCTTGCTCCTCAGTTCTTGTACTGGAGAAGACATTAAACAACTGACCCCTGCTGACTTTCTTCATGCCTTTCAAGATGTTACAGACACCTGCCACATCTTATCTCTGGCATGAGCCAGAAAGGAACCAACATGTATGGAAAATCAGGGAATGAAGCTGGGAATGTAGAATCAGGAGCATTTCAATGTGACTACGGAGGCACACCCATTCCAAAACAATTTAGGTTGTTATTTCTAGGTGACAATAAGAGCAAAACCTCCAATTTTGCTAAGTTTCACTATTGGATAGAGAAGAGATGCGATGTGAGGACAGTGCATATTTCCCTCCCTAAATGCCTGGTCTCTGTTACTGCAGAGCTCATCCACAGATTACAGAGCCTGGGTGTCAGGTTCTCACCTCTGCTTCATTAGCTTCATATGCAAAATGGAAGATACTAGAGCCGACTTAGCTAATCAGTTAAGTAATCTCTCTAGTAGTTGGATGTGCTCCCAATCTGCCTCCTACTTATATTACCTAGTTGCAACTTGTGCCACAATCGTTCCTGCTCTGTGCAAGTCTCAAATTATTTGCATTTCTAAGGCCATCATTGTCACAAACACTGAAGTGACTCATAATTTTTAAAAATGAAAAAATAAGCCCATATTTGAGTTGCTGTCAGTACAATGGCTGATCCATCTCCTCTTCCTCCTTTTTACCAGAACATTTTTTCAGGTTTCTGACTTTTTTTTTATGTTTATTAAATTTTATTACATACAGAAGCATTGTTAGCTTCACCATCTTTTGTCCAAGAACCTGATCCTAAATTTCCGCAGGCCCAGTCCAGTCATCCCAGACGACTGCTGTAATTAAAGCATCAACTTAGCGAGACTCCGTGTGTGAGTGTGTATGGCTGAGTGTCTACCTGGCTGCCTCCACGTGCTGCTGTCTTGCTCTGGCTCTGACAATGACCCTTCTCCTCCTCTTTTGGTCTTCCTCCCTTTTCGCTCCAAATACATCTGTGTAGTTCTTATTTACACAAACTTGAAACAAATTTAACAGGTCCCACACTCACACCAGGATGCTCCAAAAGTAATGAGGTATTTATTGTAATGACATTATTGCATTGGTTAGTAATTTTTTAGGTGATTAGGTAGATCCATAATAGGAAAATTGGCTAGTTTTTTCTTTTCTGGATTTCTAGTGGACTTTCAAAGCTTCTTGGAAACAAGGTTATAATGTGTGTGTATCTCATACTTTCTGCCTCTCTATCCATCATTTTCTCAAAAGACCACCAACCGTATAGTTCTAAGAGAAGCCTGTTGCAGTCTGAGTTACAGATAAAGTACTGGAAATCTTGTAAAAAAAAAGGATACGTGGGTGCAAAAGTTAGCAACTGGAAGTCTGACGTAGGAAAAGGAGAAAAAGTACTCAAAAACATCTTACTAATGGTTTACAAATACAGTCAACAGCACAATAATAAATGTAAAAATAGAAATATGCATAGGGACAGCTAGCATAATTCAGATGTCTCAGAGTTCCCCTCTCAGAAAAAGAGGAATTTTCACTATTGGATGAATAAATCACCCAGACTTATTCTCTGCATCCAATAGCTTCAGCAGTGCTTTGAAGTTCTTCAGCCTGTGATGACGAGGCCTACATATTTAGATAAAGTGTATCATTTCCAGAGAGACATGCAAGAAGTCAAAACAAACACAGCCTTTGCACAACTACGCAGTTGCACAGATTTCTTAAAAGGAAGCTCTGCTTGGAAGAGCGGGGTCTTTTCAGCACTGTGAAATTTAAGATCACGATATAGGGTTGAAAGAAAAGAGATGACATTTCTGTTGAGGGGATTCATATGTACATTATGCAGGAGGAAGAGTCACAGAATTTTAAATGCTGACCTACACAGGGTCAGGTTTGTGGTTCAGGCACAAGAACAGGGCTACTTCTTCTTGGGGATCTGCGGCAGGATGTGAGAGCTGAGCATCGGCATCCGAGACACGATTCATAAGGTATGCTGCAAAATAGCGCGCACTGGAGGAATCCGAGGTGTTCAAGTGCAAGAAATGCATCTGCAAGAAAATAAAAGTTCTTCAGAGTGGTCCTTTCTGACCATTTTCAATTTCTTAATATCTCTTAATGATGAGGACACCAGGATTATAGAACATGTCATCAAAGCTACTTTTAGTCCTGATGTTACGTTCTTCCACAGCTTGCCAGCTTACAATACACCCAAAAGGTATTAGATCTTACAGATCCAGTGTGAAAAGAAGTTTGCATTGGATTGCTTGTTTACTATTCAGCCCATCTTCTTTCAGAGCTGCCTTACTCTTTATGCCCATAGGGGTGACCTTGTCTGGCTGTATCTGAATGGCCCCATTTAGGAGGTGTAAGTCAGGGCACAACCAGACCATCCCTAGCTGACCACAGTGCCCCCACTCTGCCTGCCTGAGCTGCTCATCCATCGGCTCTTGAATTCATTGGCTCAGAATTTTAAGTTAAAGTGTCATTGTTTGCCTTAAAAATGCAGTGATGACTGCTTATGAGCTCACAGGCATTTGTAAAGCTGGAATAAGACAGACGCAGCTGCCAGTAACCTTCCCAGCTGTCCCAGCCATTCCTTCTCCATCAGAGCCTTCAGTAGGTGAACCTGTCTGTTTCTGACCACTCTGTCCTCAGCAGTACGTATAACTCTTCGAGGCTCTCTGAGTCACGCACAGTTTTTATTCACAGAGATTTTATATTGACTTTCTAACCATTACTACAAGTCTTACTCTTGTTTTCTGCACAATCATCTAGAGTCATGTCCACTGATCAATAATTCCTTTTCAGCCATGGTCATCACCCCATATTTGACCCATGCAGAGTGAGCTTTCTTCATAGAATACAATGTTAACTTTCCAGAAAAATAACCGAGAACTATCCAAGTATATGATATCAGCACCATTTCCCTTAGCAGCAACTTTGTAATTTAACAAGAAATTAAACATTTTTTTCCATAAAGATGCATCAGCTGCTACTGCCATATTCCTATCTTGTAATTCCTTATGGCATCCTGTATCAGCATTTATTGTCTGTGATTGGTGTCAGATAAATCAGTGTATTATTATCTGTGTTCTCACTTGTCCAGTTTGAATACTTATAGTCAGTCTTCATGTCTTGCAGAATTTCTGCAATAATTTAAGCTTTATTAAAAAACTAATATGGTTTCATGCTTCCTGAGATCACACATGCAAACTCCTTTAGGAATCTCAAATTCTAGTTCTTTAGGACCTGTGTACTTTAAAATGTTTCTTTCTAAGAAAAGTTGTTCACTATCCTTCTTAATAATGACCAGGAAGGCACTTAATCATCATCATATGATACAAATACATCACACATTCTTTCAAGTATAGAACAAATTTATTTATTAGAGCTCTACTTTTTTTTTGTATAAATATCAACGCTTTTTTAAAATCTAGATGTAATAGGCCTATAATAGTGTTAAGATTTAGAAAACTTGAGCTGTTCCTAAACCTTCCAACCATGCATATTCCTTGATGTTCTCATCTATTTTCCTATGCTTTATAACTTTTAATGCTTGCTAGGTTTGCCTTTTTTTCTACTTCTTGTATATATTTATTTCAAACTTCTGTGTTCACTTCCCCAGTAAACTACAAATGTATTTTTTTAAATCTCGCCCCTCTTTCTTGATCTCAATACCTTGACATAAATCAATTTCTTCTTTACAGAGTCCTTCTACTTTGATACAATTTTTCCATGTAATTTTTATTTTCGCTCAGTCATTCCTTTTCCACACCTTTTTTGGGAATGAGTCCAAACATATGTCTTGGGAACCAGAAGACATAGCCAGTGCCTAAGTGTGTGTATATAGTATGGCTTGTAACACTGTTTGCACGTACTGAATGTAGCCATGTCTAAATACTGAGGCAAGCACTTTCACTCTAGTAATTATCTTTACCACAATAAAGTCTGAAGTTGTTCATTTCCCTAATATGATTTTTTTGGGGACCAGAAAATCATTAGGTAGGGGTTTTAGGAACTCTAATAATGCTTTAATGTGTAGCTCCAAGTTATATGTCTGATCTGAAGTTCCTCATAACAATGTATTTTTCTTTCCCAAAATTATGAAAGAAAAAGTTATCTTGTTCTTTAGTCTTGACTGCTGCACAAGAGGCCCTCACTGGTAAACCCATTTTAGGCTTATTCCTACTACATTGATCCATATGCAGTTACTTTCCTATGAATATGAGAAGTTTAAAACTGTATTCAATACTCCATTTCTTCATTTATTTTTCAATTCCTGCTGGGCCAAAACCTCTGCCAGGCAAAGTCCTTGATTATTTACAGGAATTAAGGGAGCCTAATCTTTTAACTCAGTTAAGAGTGGCCTCTCATGGTCCCTTCTGGACACGGTCCTTCAAACCTCTGGAAATGGAGAGAAGGAATTGAGATGTGACCTGACACAATTTTGCCTTCTAACTCAGGACACTAAAAAAAAAAAAAACAAGTGTTTTTTTCTTTCACAACTGCTTTCCAGCTGGGGAAGTTGTCCTCAATACCCAACGTTTCTTCTGGAATCGCTAGGGTGGAAATGTTTAAAAAAAATAAACCCCTTGGCAAATATAACGAGAATTGGGATAAAACCTGACAATTGGGCACTACTGTTGGGCTGAGCATTGTTCAGACTGATATCAAAATAACACAAGGCCAAGGAAAAGAAGCTGAACATAAAATTTCATAAAGCAAACTATGCAAACTGATATCTGATTGAACTTCTTGTTTTCAATTCACAAAAAAAAATGAAAGAATCAAAACCCCAGTGAACAGTGGCCTATGCTTAATCTGATGGCCACAAGAGGGTACAATTTGTAAATTGTAAATGAGTGTAACGGTCCCACAGAGGTTTCCCTAAGTGAAATCAATCTTTTTCGAAGTCACAAAAATCCCTCTTCCAGAACTGCCTAAGAGAAATTCTGGCACGGCACCTCCCCTGGCGCGTTCCCCCAGCGGCTCACAGGTTGCCGAAGGCAGCAGGGACCCCCTTTCTGTGTGCCTGCTGCATGACGGTTTCCCTTCAGCAGGGCCCATCATCTGCTGTTCACAGACAACTGAAGCTTTCCAAACCTTTAATGCCATTCAAAAGCAGCGTGGGCAGCAGGTCAAGGGAGGGGATTCTGCCCCTCTCCTCCACTCTGGTGAAACCCCACCTGGAGTACTGCGTCCAGCTCTGGAGTCCCCAACATGAGAAGGATATGGACCTGCTGGAGTGAGTCCAGAGGAGGGCCATGAAGATGATCAGAGGTCTGGAGCACCTCTGATGGAGCTGAGCACCTATGAGGACAGGCTGAGAGAGTTGGAGTTGTTCAGCCTGGAGAAGAGAAGACTCCAGGGAGACCTTATAGCAGCCTTCCAGTATCTGAAGAGCACCTAAAAGAATGCTGGGGAGGGACTTTTGCAAGGGCATGTAGTGATGGGATGAGGGATAATGTCTTAAAAGTGGAAGAGGGGAGATTTAGATTAGATGTTAGGAAGAAATTCTTTACTCTGAGGGTGGTGAGACACTGGCCCAGGTTGCCCAGAGAAGCTGTGGCTGCCCCATCCCAGGAGGTGTCCAAGGCCAGGCTGGATGGGGCTTTGAGCAACCTGGGCTGGTGGGAGGTGTCCCTGCCCATGGCAGGGGGGTTGGAACCAGATGATCTTCAAGGTCCCTTCCAACTCCTAACCATTCTATGGTTCTGTGAATAGGCAAGAACACTGTATGAAGAACAACTGAGCACAACATACCTTCAGCTACACTATGGCTGCCCAAACAATACTCTGGAAGGCATTTGTCCTTAGGTATCAGAGCCAGGCCTGAAAGTGAAGGCCAAATGGCTCCATTTGAGCACATCAGGAAACTGGAACATCAGTTCTGGAGAGGCTCCACTGCCCTTCTCCTGGGGTGAGCAAAACAGAAGAATAGAGAAAGGAAAGTGGTGCTTTGCTGGAGGCTTCCTCGTGATGTGTAATTAATTCTGGGGTGAAAGCTTGTAATCTGTGGTTTTGGCTCAAACTGGCCCCCGTGTAACTCACTTTGATAAACAAACATCAATACTTGTTTATAGAATAGAGTCACAGAGTAGTTTGTGTTGAAAGGGACCTTTAAAGCCCGTCTACTCCAACCCCCCTGCAATGAGCAGGGACATCTTCAACTGGATCAGGTTGGTCAGAGCCCCGTCCAACCTGACCTTGAGTGTTTCCAGGGATGGGGCACCTCCCACCTCTGTGGGCAACCTGTTCACAGGAAGTTTGAAAGTATAAAATAAAGATAAATCGCTGTAATTGAGTATATAAACAGCAATGAGCTCTTGTGTACGTAGCGTATCTAGAATATACGCTGAAATGGACTGTCTTGTGCAGTGGTGTGTCGGTGGGGTCCCAAATGCACTACTGTTTTTTCATATTTTAGGGAAATCTGTCAAGTATACATCCCGATGTCAGCAGCAGCGGAAAAGCAGTGACTCGACGCCTTCTGTCGGTCACCCCCATTGTGAGACCCCCTCTGCCCACCGAGACCCAGGAGCTGCTGAACTTTTTGATCACTCAGCAATGTGTGACGGGGGCGGGGGGGGAAGAAAGACAGGGAAAAAAAAAAAAAAAAAAC
>VZSZ01010452.1:205668-260182 GCA_013398815.1 Ibidorhyncha struthersii
AAATTCCCGCTCCAGTTAAAGGGCCAGTTCGGCTGCGCATAGAGCAACAGCGGAATTACCAGAGGTTCATTTGGCTGACCCTGTGGGCTAGCACATAGTTCAGTCTTTAGACTGTGCAGCTGTGGCTTGGTGTGGCTCCATGGCTGCTTTACGAGTGGTTGAGATTTTACGGCAGGGTCAGGGTGTTCAGATAGGGGAGCTGCAATCAGTATGCCAAGTCCAAGGTGAGCTATCATCTGGAATTGGAGCAATAAGAACTGAATGAGTGCAATTATTATTTTTTTTTTATCTATAGGAGTGGTTATCTTTTCTTGGGTTGGTGTTTTTTAACACCGTCTTAAAAGAAAAGAATTTAGAACAGGAGTGATTTGTGTTGCTGTCTGAGGTGTCTAATGCTCCCAGGTGCTAAACGTTGAATTATTGCAGTCAATTTGGAGTAAACTGTTACTGTACAGAAATAGCATAAACTGCTTTCAGATCAGCTATATTATGCTTTGAATGAGGGAATTGTTTTGTTTGGATTTTTTTACACTTAAACAACTTGTAACTTTTTCACTTAAAACCCTGAAAAGTTTCTCTGTGTGATTCCTAGTTGCAGTGTATTCTGCTTGAATTGCAGTAGAGCAGTAGCGAACTCTTTTCTTACAAATGATCGCTTTCCATGTGAGTTCCTGTGTGTAATCAGAAGCCTTTGATTTCTTACCTGTTTCTCGTATGGTATTTTAGGCTGCTGTGGCCTGCCTCATTCTTAAAATGTCTATGTGCTTCTAGATTTTCACTGCATGGTTTCACATCGCTTTTTTTTGAGCACAGATGACTGAAGTGACCTCTAAAATGAACATTTCTGTCCAACTACCTTGAGTTAATTTGAAGGATTAAACTTTTAATTAAAAGCTTGATAGTCCTGTAACTAAACTTTTTGACAAGCCAAAGTGAACTCCCCTATTGGAGGCCGTATTTGCCAGCCGTCTTTCAGGAACTATCTAATCACTTTTATTCAGAAGTAGTTTGCCACTTCTGAACTCTGTATGTTAATGACTCCTGCCGCTGGGCAGGTGTCCGCAGCCTCACTGTTTCTTTAGCTATCAGGAACCCTGTAATACTGGCAGAAGGCTTAGCCAAAATTTAGCTTAAGTTTTTACCTTGCTCAAACCCAAGGGATTAGTTTTATTTATTTATTTTTAGGAGAGCAACACAGAAAATTTTGTTGTTATGTACTTACCTTAGGTTAACATGGAAAAAAAAAAAACTGGGAGGGGGGTGGATTTCTTGTTTGTTTGTTTCTTTTCTCCTGGTTCTTCCCTCTCCTTAGTGTTTGGGTTTGACCCTTTAGATACTTGATAGATGAGGAGTCGTCTGTTGCGAATGCAGAGTGCGGTCTTGGTCCTCAGTTTGAGCTATTTGTAAATTTCTGTGGATTGGTTTCTGTGATTCAGTAGCGGCAGAACTGATTGCAGGACTTAAAACTCTGTGTGCATCTTGCAAAAAACACCTCTTGAATTGAAATTTTCACTTAAACATAAATATGTTTATACTGGTGAGGGGTAATGAAAGACACTGTACCTTTTCTGCTTTTGAGGAAGGATTCAAATAACAGTTTGGGAGAGGAGCAGCGTTCCATATCAGCAGGTCTGCTCCATATGCATGTATGTAAACAAGTCTGCAGATCTGTTGTTTAAGAGTGCTGGATTGGGATGTTTGATGTTTTTTAAATATCTTTGAAAATAGCATTGTATATCTGTATGTAGTCTCTTTTGAGCAAGTCTTTCCCTATACACGCATTCCTTTCACAGCACAGAACAGTGTTGTTATACTAACAAAAAACCCCAGCTGTGCTATATTGCATTACAGTGGCAAATAACAGAATTGTGCAAATCAATGTTTTCTTCTTTGTGGGTGGTTTCAGATGTTACTTTCTGGCACCATGTTTTGCAGCTACCTTTACAAATTCGTTCAAGGCTATAATTTAGCAAATAACTAGATCTGCATAATTTTCGGGGGGTTGTTAAAACCACAGCTTCTATTAAGGTGCGTTTTCAGATCTTACCTAACTTTGAATAGAGTCATCAGGTCAATGAAGATGAATATTTGTTGGTGTATTTTTATAAAGTGGACTGGATAGTCTTAATGTATTTGAGGATAGTACCAAAAGAAAAATACCCACATAGAAAGTAATTGCTTATGACAAATGCAGGAGTAAGCATCTTGAACTGTATTTTGGGATCAATACTGATATGACTTTAAATGGAGAAGAACTTTATTTGCGGTATGTTAAATTTCTGTAACCTTTTTCTAAAGAATATATTTGTGTTACAGACATCTGTTACTGTTGCCTGGTTCCCAGACGCAAGTAGCAGAGACCTAAGACTGCCTCATACCAGGAAGGGGCCTGATCCTGTAAAACTTACCGTATGAAAATAAACTCACTGAACTAACTAGTTAGAATAGTCACTGATTTTGAGTCATTGAACCCATCTTGGGCGAAAAAACCTGCATCAGATGCATCTGCAGAAGGATGGATTTGGGGCAGTTAAAGGTTATAGAGCACAGTTTATGCTTCAGTATGTTTCTGTCTCCAATTTCATATTTTTCTAGTTATTGTCTGGAATGATGAGGACTAAGTTGAATCATGTGGTAATGAGAAGCAAGTCAAGCCTTATAAGGCTTGATTGGTCTTTCCTGCAAGCGTCAGGTTTAGTAGAGAAGAAGAAATGCTCTTTTGTGGTAAGTCTAGTAAAGAGGTCATTCTCTAGTGTCTGCTTCTAGCCTGGAAGATGAAATGTCTGCATTCAATTGTCTTCAAGATTTTTTTTTTTTTTTAATAGTATTTTGTCAAACATGGTAGTTCAAGTTATGTATGATATTCTGCTAATTTCAGGATTTCCATATTTGTAGGTCTGTGTTCAGCAGTTAAAATCAAATGTTGAAATTATCAATTGCTTTTAATTCTGACAAGATTCTAATTCATATTTGCTAGTATTAAATATTTCTAGATAGTGAAGACTTTCTAGAAGTTGGTTAACCGAGTTAGTAACACAAAATAATATTCTAAAACTTCATGTAGTTGAAGGTGGGACTTTGAAACTGAAAGTAAGATTGAAGTGAAATACTGCCTATAACTGATGATTGTAACAGAAAAGGGAATGCTGGTTTTAGATGTCTACTAGACAAACCCAAAATTCAGAGCTCGAGACTATGGCCTAAGTACCACAGTGTATTGGATTCATCAGTAAAACTCGTCTTAGATATTTTCCTCCTCTGTCGTGCTCTATAGTTTGTGATTTTTGATTTTTTTTTTTTTTTTTCCTCTGGTTACGCTGTCACACTTAAGCAAATAAGCTGCTTTGTTAACAGATCTGACGCGGGTTAGAAAACTGGAAAAACTCTTAAAAAAAGAAAGGGTAGTATGTGTAGCTTTGGGGAGAGATTGCTTTTTTTGTTGTGTCTTGTTTTCCCTCGGCTACTTAGTTCAACTTTGTGGGATTGTATCTGAGTTTGTAAACAGCTCTTACTGCAGGAGCAGTTGAGACAGGGCAATAGCTTCTCAAGCCAACTTCATTAGCTAAAGCTGCTTCTTGTAGAACAACAGACTTAGAAATTAGGAAGAAGCAGCCATCACAGGTAAGTTATTTATTAATTAAAAAAAATTAATTGTATCTGATTATCACATGCATAGTAAGCTAATGAATATCAAAATCATTAGCGAAGCTCCTAAATTCATGAAGTAATAACGTTTCTTATCAGACAGCAAACTGTTCAGATATTTATGTAATTCTTTAATGATACACCACTCTCTCAGCAAGTGAAGTTCTATGATCTGGTTCTTCAGTCTCTCTTCTCTCACCTCCCCCAAACTAACATCTTTATCAGTGACATTAACAGTGGGATTGAGTGCACACTCAGCAGATTTGCAGATGGCACCATGCTGAGTGGTGCCATTGACACACCTGAGGGACAAGATGCCATCCAGAGGGACCTGGACAGGCTCGAGAAGTGGGCCTGTGTGAACCTCATGAGGTTCAACAAGGCCAAGTGCAGGGTGCTGCACCTGGGTCGGGGCAATCCCTGGTATCAATACAGGCTGGGGGATGAAGGGATGGAGAGCAGCCCTGCCGAGAAGGACTTGGGGGTACTGGTGGATGAAAAAGCTCGACATGAGCCAACAATGTGCGCTTGGCAGCCAAGAAAGCCAGCTGTATCCTGGGCTGCATCCCCAGCAGTATGGCCAGCAGGTCAAGGGAGGGGATTCTGCCCCTCTACTCCACTCTGGCAAAACCCCACCTGGAGTACTGCATCCAGCTCTGTGGGGCCCCCAGCATAAGGAGGACATGGACCTGTTGGAGTGGGTCCAACCTCTGCTGTGAGCACAGGCTGAGAGAGTTGGGGTTGTTTACCCTGGAGAAGAGAAGGCTCCAGGGAGACCTTATAGCAGCCTTCCAGTGCCAAAAGGGGGCTTACAAGAAAGATGGGGACAGACTTTTTAGCATGGCTTGTCACGATAGGACAAGGGGTAGTGGTTTTAAACTAAAAGAGGGTGGTGAAATGCTGGCACAGGTACCCAGAGAGGTGGTAGATGCCCCATCCCTGGAAACATTCAAGGTCAGGTTGGACGGGGCTCTGAGCAACCTGATTTAGTGGAAGATGTCCCTGCTCATTGCAGGGGCATTGGCCTGGACGGCCTTTAAAGGTCCCTTCCAACCCAAACTATTCTATGATTTTCTGTTAGTCAGTAGCAATTCTTCAGGAAAGGAATATGGTTGGGTTTTTTTGGTAAATGTAGCCTATGAGATTGAGGATAGTGATAGTTAGTAAACAAACATTGGTTTGGGATATTTTTTGCTGTGTATTTTGTAATTGATACACTCTTCAGATGGTGAAAACTGGCTAGTCATCTTCTGTGAGATTTGGAAGTACAATCTTCAATTCCAAGTATCTTTTTCAAATGCAAGTAATTTGTTTTCTTGTCCTGTCTTCAGGTTCTCAGGCTTCTATATTTGAGGTGGTTGAAGCATTTTAATTTTTCTTTAGTGTAGGTTTTGTGAGGATATTTGGCAAATATTCTAGTAACATAAATATAAGACTGCCTTAGAACTATAGCTATGAAACTGAGAAATTGAGACTTTTCTTAAAGAAAGTTTAGACTTTTCTTAAAGAACAAATTTAAACAGGTAAATGAATGGAGAAGTGCCTCTTTAAAGGAGTGCTTGCAGCCTTATGTTTTAATTACAAGACTGACTATGCAAGTTAATTTATCAGTATTTCTTCATGTATGTTGAGTGAAACTCTGCAGGTAGGTAAATTTAAGTCATGGGTGTAAAGAGTCCCTCATGTACTGGCATTTGTGCAGCTGAGCAGCAAGGTGGATGAGGGAAATGATTGGACCAAAAATAAAAGCACTTTTAAAGGTCATTTTCACCCAGATCAACCCTCCGAACCATTTAAAGGTGACATGCGTTAACACTAATGCTTATGCAAAAGGAAGGGCAAGAAAACACAGACATGAGAATGGAATTTTGTTCTGTGTCTTAAATCGGTATAAGCTGCTGTGAAACCATTCTTCCTGAGTTTATCAAGTCTGAAGTTTTTTGGTATTGGCAGTCACAATGGTTGCCGCTCTGAGCATTAGTTTCTAGATATGCTTTCCAGCAAAATAATACAAGTGTTTTAGCTGAACTTTAAGAACAAATACCCTATCATGAGCAGTTTTCGTACAGAACAACTGTAGGTGGTCTATGGAATGCAGTTGTGATGCTTTTCGTGTGCTGATTTTTTGCAAACTTTATCATCTCTAAAAAATTTTCTGTGGAGAAGTCATTACTTGGAATAAGAAGTTTAAAAATCCAGTCCTCAAAACACTCTTGAATGTTCTGTACTATGGGAACAATATCTTTGAGGGGGAAATGAAATACAAGGCTGTAGAACATGGGTTTAACAGGCTTAATGTTGGGAGGAAAGGTGTTAATACCTACGTGAGGAAAGAGCCATCAGAAAATAAGTGTTGAGATTGAAATTTTAGTACACATGTCAATAAATGAAACTTTCTTTTTCTAGGCTCTCTTCTTTTGGAGTCCAAAATTAACCCGAACACTGCGTACCAGAAGCAACAGGTAAACGTACTTTTTTTTCTCACGTTCAAAGGCAGGCTCTTTAACTTCAGCAATACAGTTATTTTTTTGCCTCTGTTGCAAATTATATTTTATGCTCTTCTACCAAAAATAAGAGGCAGAATAGTTCTCAACATTTTTGTGCATTTCATGATATGTGTGTGTTATTTCTCTGCTTTTTTTTTCTGAAGTTATCTATATAACTTACACTGTTTTGCACTAAAAAATGCTTTAGGAGAGATGGGCAAAACATAGTTACGAAAATCACAAAGTAGCTGAGGTTCCTGAGGATTATAGTATCTGAAACTTAATATCATCTGGCTTTTTTCTTCTTTATATTTCAGATACTACAACTTTCAATGCATTTTATTTAAGAGAAGACTAGAAGGCTTTAAAGCTATTTACATGTTTACCTTTGTTTGACTTTTACTTGGAAGCTGGATATGGGTTACTACTGCTTCAGAGCATCCTGTATACATAAAAGCAGCTTCTCACCTCTAGTTTGGCCCTTCCTTCAATTGTTTAAGCCATACATTGTGAGCCCCTAAAGAATGCTACTGAGATGGGCGAGAAGTGAACTGTTAGATCTTGCACTTTGTTTGCTGTTCTTATTTCATGGATGCTGAGAATTGCCCTTAGATGTTTAGAAATGCTGAACCAGATTATGTTTTGTCGCCTGTCTGGTCAAATCAGACTTGCTAAAATCCTGTCAGGTACAGTTAATGTATTAAAATATTAAAACATTCTTCAGCTTTTATTATAAGCATAGACATACAGTGGTTTTGGTCACAGGCAGTCCAAGTGGTTGTGTGACTGCAGCTGTTTGTAGGATTGTATGTTGAACTGAATGGGGAGAACCAGTCTGGGTTAAAAATACCCTTCCTTGGAAAATTTAATCTGTATCTGCCCCTTGGTATAATTAATCATGCACCATATAAACAGTCTGTACTGAACAACTGGTAAGGCCAATGTAGGGTGGAGAATCAATTTCAGGGAGTAAGAAAGAACAAGATGAGGACAAATGCTAAGCAAACTAACTCTTAGTTGTAATCCTGACTAGCTTGAGGTCATGCTTCTATGATGCAGTAACTCGAGCTGTAGAACTCCTAAAATGACATTGAATATTTCACAGCTCTACGGCATAAAGTGCTGATCTAATGTGAACTTGCCTTGCTGGTTCAAATCTGCTCAAAGAGCATTGAGGGGCGAGCTTTGTATTAATAGGCTTTATGCCAGATCAAACATGAAGCCTACTTAAAGTAGGCATAAAATTGTAAGATCAGTGCAAACCAGCACATGTGGCTGTCAGTGCAACAGCTTTTCACATCTGTGCTTGTTGCTACTCTGGGTCAGAAGTGTATTGTAATTTAGCACTGCACAAATCCAATACTGGGGATTGCGAAAACATGGTTAGAGAAATAAAAGTATTACTTGAATCTGTCCCGTTAGAACAGCACTGTATGTATTCTGTGCTGGAGAAGGAAGAGTGCTGTTCTTAAAGCTTTCCAACGCTGCATAGACAGAAATTTAGATTTGCAGGTGAATTGTTCATATTTTTTAAGCAAAGCAGTCTCTAATATAGATTGAATATAGGCCTCTACTCTGAGCCTTAGAAATAACAAATCTTTCTCAGTGTGTGTATTCATCCTGCTTTGTAGCATGTTATCTTTCAGGTGAGGCCTACTTATCCTTTCCCTTAGTAAAAGGCAAGTTCTGAGTTTAAACCTGATTCTGTATGAGCTAAGCTTGGAGCCTTGCAGCTGAAGGGAAGAGTTGCTTCTTTTCAGCTCTGCTCATAGAACTCTGAACTCCCTAAACTCACTAAACCGAAAGAAAATCAACTTGGTACCCCATATCTCTTAAAGTCTGGCAGCTCTCTGCATCAGCGGAAGTTTCAAGCCACCTTACACAAGATACGTTTGCGGAACTGTGGTGTGGAAGAGTGAGCGAGATCTTTCCTTTTTGGCTGCAGAATGCCACTTTAGGTCACCTCAGCTACTACTGAAATTGCAGCCTGAGATAGAAGAGTTTTGAGTTTGCTTACAGTTGTCAGTTGCACTCATAAAATTTCAAGAAAAATCTCCTAGAAACGTAAGACTTAACACTGGAAAGTTGCTTTGAAGTTTTATGGTCTTACCAGCCTTTTATCTCAAAATTTTGTTGTGAGGGTGAACCTCCATTCCATTTTAAAGGGGTATATAGCAGTGTGTCTGTTTTCACTGTGACACACTTAGCATGTGGCTTCTGGGCACTTTGGATATCTAATGGAATAAGTGGATGAGTTCTGACTTTTGTCTAGGCTGACATGAGGCATGTAAGAAGAAACAATCTTTTATTGGACCAACTAATATAACTTGTGGTTGGAAGGAAGAAGAGATGCGTGATATATAAGCTCTTGGGGGAACTTACTCTGCCTGTTGTTTTGGATTCTGCAACAAGCCTGTAGAGACCTTTGTGATAAACAGTGAAGTTCTTCCACCGGTGAAAGAACTTTTTATCTATGCTGCACTATTAGTGCCCGCGTGAAACAGATTGTCTCATGATTTGTTGATACCACACGTGATGCAATCTCAGGGTATACGTATGTACGTTTTAATGATAACTGTCACAACTTAAATCATTATTTGTCAAAATAATAATGTGAAGATCTGAGTACCAGTTTGCCTTGCTGCCTCTGTTCTCTTGGCGTGTGAAACATCCAAAAAAACCCCAACCAAACCACAAAACAAACAACAAAAACCATACCCTGTGAACCTGAGCTTCAAGTAAAATTTTGTCAAATTGTCTGCCTCAGATTTCTTGGGGTTTAGGACTGAAAACAGCGGCTGCCCTTTATTGTGGACTAGTCAGGTCTCTGTGCACATAAATATTAATCTAATTGGTGGTAGATGCAACTGTCTGCTTTTCCTTTTGGCGAGGAAGAATACTTGGCAGATCTTAAGACCTGCTTTGGGGGGACTCACTTTTCGTACATGAACATGATCCTGACATCCTTCAGTTTGCACAGTCTAGTCCCCAGCCACTCAGCCTCCTGACTTGTATTCTTGTTTAGGGCTGTATGTTAAGTTTTTTACTGATACTCTTATTTTAAAATGTTACAATAATGGTCCTATAACTTTAATATGAAATATAATGGATTTAATTATGGGTAAGTAGCACACAGCTTAAAAGCAAATTTTTAGTAAGTGAAATTTACTTATCCTTTGGGTTGCTGGACCACACATAGAATGCTTAGGTTTCCTCTTTTGTTGTTGATTGTTTTCTTAATATACTAGTAAAGGTAGAAGACACTTCAGTTGTAGTGTCCTGATGAAGTCAGTTTGCACACTTCAATCCATGCTCTCTTTTATGTTTGTTTAGTTTCTTTCTTAAAGGCATTAAAATGACACTATTCCAGAATGCTAGTGACAGAGGTGCTGTGTTTAAACAAGTGATCCTTATTCAGAAAATGAATAATTGCCCTAGTATTTTAGGACAACACACCTCTTCCTATGCAACCTTAAAGGAGAAATAAACTCTATGCATAGCACTTGTCTAGGGAGAAAGCTGTTATGGGCGTGGACTGGGGTATATACCTTTCAGTATACTTTCAATACACTTTGGCAGTGCTTTAGTAGACAGTAAAGTCTTGAATCCTCAACTTTATTTTATATACTTTCACATACATCCTGTAACCCAGTGATGAAGTATGTATTGCATCCCTTTTTGTGCCTGAAACAAGGAGGACTTGAGTTGCTTACAGCTTCCAGCTACAAAGTCTTGCCTCTGCACACTAGAAACTTCAGTGTCTCGTGTCCTCTGCTTTTGCAGTCCCTTTTTCAGTTCCTTACAAGAGTACAAAGCTTAAATTCATCCAGAGTACCATCTACTAGCGATGTAGCTTGAAGGTGGCTATCCTTGAGTGATGGAGAGTGGACTTATGCATAACAAAGCTAAATTTTGAAAAGATCCAAAAAGCAGCTGGCAGAATGCTCAGAGAAGATGAACTTCCTGCCTTTGCTGTCAGGACAAGCGAGCCAACAGTGAAACTATTACAATAAAATTTGTGCCTGTTGTAGCGAAGATAGTAAGGAAAAGCGTGTGGTTTTGTGGAGTGGGGGACAAACAAGGGCAGTGACTGCTGTTGGTTTTGGGGTGGGTTGGTTCATCTGTTTTAAATGATCACGTGTTCCTTTACCTTCACGTGTGTTTTCCTACGAAATCTAATTTTCCTGCTGGTTTTGGGTATGGTCCCTAGGCCAGTGAGTTGAGATTCTGTTACAGAACTAATAAACTGATTTTATTGCGTGTGATTCATGGGAATGCAGCTATGAAACGGCTAACTGGAAAGTCACATATGATTGTTGAGCTTTCATAGGAGCTAATAGAATACATTTTGCCAAAAGATTGAGTGTGCTTTTGATATGTTATTCCAGTTTTGGGGATAACTTGTTAGCACATCCAGATATGCAGGTTCTAGGTGAACAAATGCGCGGAACAATGCAGAATTGAAACTTTATATTACGTTACAGGCTTTTTAGCCTGAAGATTCTGCTGCAACCTACTACAATAACTGTATATATTTAACTTCAAAAACTTGCATAGTGCCAGTAGTTTATTTCATAAGCAGAAAGCTGCCTATGAACCTATACTTTTGATTGTAAATAGCTAGCAAGATGCTGAAAGGTGGCTTGGCATGTCCAAGGAACTGTCTGTAACTGTAAACAGCCTGAGGGCTTAGGTAAGCAAGACTAGCAGTCAGGCAGTCCAAGAGGGGCAGAAACAACCTTCTTCTATTGAACTTCTAGTAAGTGCCATGGAAGTGTCATAGGCCTACATCGTTTGAGGGCTAGTAGGAAGAGATTAATTTGCTTTTAAGACAGAATGCAAGAATTTATGAAGGACCTATCTGATTTAGGGGATCACTTGGGAGTAGCCTAAATATCGTAGGGATGCCAAGATAATATTTTAGAGTTGCAGAGAAGACTAATGTTCTCCTTGGATGTGAACACCAGTGGGAGGGTATTGTCAAACAATAACAGTTTTCTTAATTTTATCACATCAGGAAAGAAATCTTAAATTGGTTTTACAGCAGAATTAAATCCTGAGTACTAGTGCCTCTGAAATTCTTCTTTATGAAATCCCTGGGCTTGCTTTGGAGATTGTATGAATGCTGTACAACACACCTGCTAATCAGCTTGCTAATAGTTAAATAAAACTGATTTAATGTCTAATAAAAGCATTATTTCCAGTGAGTGTTGTGGCAAAAGCTTGAGACATAGTGTGTTTTCGACAGCCTTTCTATTAAGGAGAGTAAGCCTTTTGGAAATAATTTCAGGAAGTGAGGAGAAATCATAGGGTCGATATTAAGTCCTGTCCATCTAAGTACAATTGCCACTGCTTGCTGGCTTAAACTATTGCAGTAGTATTTTTGAAGGTTAGCTTCTTGGGAATGAAGTCTCAAATAAAGCTATAGCACACAGTAGTGTTTCTCTGAAAACCTCTAACCAGAAATTGCTCCACATGGGCTTGATGCAGCCAACAGTGAGACAAGCAGCAGAGAAATGCCCAGCTGGTCTGAAGAAGTTTTGCCTCAGGCTGTATCTTTATAAAGATAAGAGTGCAAAAAGTTAACCTCCATTGGTAGAAATGATAAATAACTCTTTATAGGAATGTTAAATACATAGGTCTTCTAAAAAGAGGCTGTGCTCAGAATTTTTGCTTAAAATTAAGAATTTGTGATTACATTGGAGCAGTCATAATGAACAATAATACAAAAGAAGACAAATTTATATAAACAGTCTTAGGGAAACATCAGATTTTGTATGGGCTAAGGTAGCGATGACACATTCAACTGGCACTATTGTCAAAATCTTTTTTTGCAAAGCAGCAAATGCTTTTCAAACTCTAAATAAGATCATGATCTCTTCATAAGTAGTTTCCTGATTATTATCCTATTTAAAAAAGATCTTGCCAAGAACTCTAATGCATCTTGCAAAATGTGAGGATTCTTGCAGAGCACTCAGTATAAAAAGCCTTCAATGATAAAACGTTTGTCCATGTTTCTGACTTTGTTCACACAGTGTAGTTATGATTTAATACTACAGTTTCACATTTTGTGTTTAATGACAAGCTAGATAAGAACAAATTTTCAATGTTTGTTTTAGTCACCCCATCCAGTTCCTTGTGTGGAGGCTAACATTTTGTGTGTAATGCAAAAAAAAAGATGTGTTTTTGATCAAACTGAACCAGAACTGCTTTTATGCATCATATAAGATTGATGATTTGTATGCTTGTAGAGGGGTAATGTGCAAGAGTCATCTCCTTACCTCTAACCAGTAGCTCCTATTACTAAGCATATTTATTCACACTCCTGTTTTCTCTTGGAACGGGGGAGGCAGTGTTAAGAAATTTCAGTTGGGTTTTGGAGCTGCAAAAACTAATGCTTGGCATTTGGAAGCAACAAATAGTCCTATTCCATAGCTGAGAGTAGTTAGTAGATTCAAATTACACTGAGGACATTTCAGATCAAACACATAAAAGGAATCCTTAAATAAAACAAGCAGAAACTAGACTTTTATTCATGTTTTTTATCTTTAACTACATCTAGAATTTCCTTCAGTCGCTTCTCCCAACATGTATAAGTCTTGTGCTGCCCTTCTTTGTGATAATTATAAGCTTTGTGGGATTAAGAAAATGAAATTACATTAATAACTGTCTGCACTTAACAGTGAGTTTAAACTTTGAACTGTGTATTATGTAACAGAGTGAAGTGCTTTTCTCACTTTGTTTCACGTTCTCTTTGTAAGAGCTCTTTGAGGCAAGAAAGGATGTACTAACGTTCTTTTACTAAAGCTCTGGAGAGTAGCAATTGATAGATTTCTGTTGAGGCACTGATATTAATCTATAATATGAAATCCTTATGTGGTAAGACAACAGATAACAATTTCAAATGATTAGTTAATGTTGCCAGTTGGAAAACACTTTTCTAATATTAATAAACCAAGCTTGAAGACTGTTGTTCTGCTGCTCAAATAATTTTTCAGCAGTTTTTTGTTTTGCTTTCCAAAGAAGAAACAATTAAAAAAAAAAAAGTATCAGAGTGAGTAGAGGTGAAAAAATACTGTCTGAACTTCCATGTATGATAGTAGATGATCTTGTTTAACAAGAACAGTTGCTATGCCATGGCCAAATACACTTCTGTACATCTGTGACTATAGTTTTCAAAAGCAGCTTTACCTTTGTGTCTTCCCTTTCATTTTTCTCTACCTGCCTTCCTTCCTCCTCTCCCTGGACAAAAAAGACAGACTGACTTGTCTTGGTCCAGTGCTGTATTTTATTCAAGACCTAAAGCTTTTGGGTATTCAGCTTACTGAAGTTAATGTAAATAACACTGTCCTTATTTTTATTCTTTCAATTATTTCCCTGTTTGTTAGTCTTGTTCCTTATAGAGAAGAAAATATGTTTTGATCTTCTTTTGGAAATGGCTTGCTTAGAATTCTAACCACTTTCACCTAAATGGAAATGTAAATAGATAGGAATTGTGCAAATTCTGCTAGGGTCTATGTAAGATTTAGTGTTAGGGTTGGTTTTTTTTAAATGAAATAAGCACTACTCAGCGGGAAGCTGATGAGACAGTGCCCATGAAAATTACTGCTGTATAAATACTAATTGCAGAGATTAATGTATTAGATTTTGAACCTGATACATACAATGAATACTGCAGTAAGGTACATACTATTTGTAAAAAAAAAAAACAACCCAAAACNGACCTTCCCGTCCTAAATTTTTGTAAGCTATTATTTTTCTTAGTCTACAGGAGTCAGCAGTACTAGGTGCTCTCAATCTGTTATTACCAGAGTATTTGCACCATGACCTGTCTTGTAGAGGATAAACTATTAATTGTGACTTTCTTCTTCCTTTTGTATTTTGGAGGTGGTCTTCCTAAATCCCTTTCTTCTGTGTACCACCTCTTCCTCAACCCTTTGGAAAAGGAAAAGGTAAACTATTTGCCATTTGCAAGGTAAAGCCATTAGTGCCTCTGAAGCAGGATAGCTGCTCTGGTAATGGCAAATTGATTATATTGCATTGCTTGACTAAATCCTAACAGAGGATCGTGCTATTTAGGTTATAGTTTAGTTTAAGGAGTTTTCTAGTAAATGCATACCAAAATCTAAATGTAAGATTTCTCTTTATCCTTGGTGTTCATTTTAATATTGGAAATAAATTAAGCCTAATTAATAAACTATCTTAAGCTTCATAAATGTCTTATAGCGCTTTTGCAAATACTTAGAAATAATTCCTTTAAGCAAAAGCTATACTTAATGAAGCAAAAATACTGTGTTTAATGGTTCTTATTGAAATAGAAGTAGAAGAATTCTCATGTCTCTTGACCTAGTGAGTAAATGCATGTTTTAGCACTTAACTGAGATAATGCATTTTCATGGGGCTATATATATTTAATGTGTCTATATTTCAGCTAGCTGTTATAGGAAGCCAAAAGACTTTTAAAATAAAACCTGAATCAATATGTAAATAATGCAGATTATATTTTCTTATCTTTTCATGTTTTTTTTTTTTTTTAATTATTCTAACAGTTATTTAGCAGACTGTCGGTAAACTACTGCATCAAATACCTTATCAGTGTGCGGTATTGCTGTTTGCAGCATCAGCCTCCACATATATTGTTTTTGCATGAAATATGAGGGCTCTGGTAAACTCTTGAACTATTCTAGTAAGTAGATGAGAGCTTAAGTGTCTGGGTAGTAAACATAGCTAAGCATGGTTTCAACTAACTTCTAGAAATCTGGGGCAAAACATCCTTTCAGAATTGTAGTTTGGAATGAGTAAAAAGGGTGTGTGTGGTTCAGTGTAACAGGTATACAGACTCTTAGGTAGTTAACTGGTTGCATATTCAAGTTTCTGTTCTTGTTTAAAGCTTGTAGGCATCTTGGGGCTGCTTTTTAAGCAGCTGTTCTGTGTAGTACCACAGTGTCTTCTGGGGCCTATAAAAATGAGGGGAAAAAAGAAAGATTGTAACTTTGATCCTACAAAATACGTGCAGTTTTATGTGGTCCAATTGAAACAGATTTAAAAAAAAAAAAAAAAAAAACAAAACACAAAACCTGTTGCTTTTGTTACCATATTTTATCAGAGGATGCATTGAGGTAGAAGTCCTTATTCTAGATCAACCTCTTTGAGATTTACAATATTATGGTCACGTGAATTAAGAACTAAAACTTCTGATATCTTTCTGATCTTTTTGTCATTCTGATTTATGCAGAAATGTTTTTAATCCTAAGAATCTCAGAATGTATAAAAATCTTACAAAGTGTGATGATTTCATTTGTGTTGTAATACTGTCCTGTCATAATTAGGTGTCGAGGTGTTTTTATTTTAAAATTTTGCTCTTTAAGCACTATTCAGGTTTTTAAAATCTGAAATACATTGCTTGAAAATACTCTTCCTCTCTTTAAAGGATACCTTGATTGTTTGGTCTGAAGCTGAAAATTATGATTTGGCACTTAGCTTTCAAGAAAAAGCAGGATGTGATGAAATATGGGAAAAAATATGTCAGGTAAGTTTGATAAGTGTGATTGAGACAACATAAATCATCGTGTGTGTGTGTCTGTGTTCAAAATTTTTAAACTGTTCGAAGAGGTGACTCTTGAGCATAGTAGATAGAAAATAAAAACTATTGTCTTAGGCACCTACCCCAAATTTTGCATTTTCGAGTTTGGAAACTTTCTCCTTGTTCCAGAAATTTTATATGAACTTAAACTATATTTGAGGTATTTTTTTAGGGCGTTTTCAGGTCTTTTTGCTTAACATAACTTTTTAGCTCTATTATTGCCCAGGGAAGTTCAGCTCAAAAAAAGCACTTAAAGAGTTTCACAACAGTTAATTTCACAAATAATTTTTTCCAAATTGGCCAGAAGGGAAAAGGTTACCTGTCCAAAGTTTTATTGTAGAGAGAAGAATGTACGTGAGCTCTTAGTGAATTTTATAATGTATTTGTCCTGGATTTTATTCACATTTCTCATTCTTCTCTTTCTTTTATCTCATTCTTCTGTTTCAGATGAGGGGAATATTGAAATTCTCAACAGAACTTTTTTCCATGTAAATATGACACTATGCTTCTGTTGACTGTCAGGGTATGAAAGACTGATCTGATAATTGAAGGAGATAGCTTTATCCCTGTATTGTCACCTTAAAGCTATAATTCTTCCAATTTAAAGAAATCAAACAATTTATAAGTAGCATGTATATATTTTAATATGTGCTAATTAACTGTTTATGTTTTACCACTACAACTGGATGACCATATGGCACTGAATCAGTATTGTTTCCGGATAACATTTGGTCAGATATTAACTATTGACCAATACCTAAAAGAGTTTAGTCAATATATTCACTGATGCTAGTGCAATTTGTCAGTTCCTGTTTGGGTTTTTTCTTCCATTCCAAGCATTACAACTTTTCCCAATTTCTATGCTATGTTAGGTGGAATTTCTCTAAATTTGTCTAATTCTCTCTCTATGTGCTCTCTCTGTTCTTAACAAACATCTAGCACTCTCCACTCTGTCTTATGGAGTTTGTTCTCACTGGTTTCAGAAATAGGGCAAAAGAAATCCGTTTTTATAATTGCATGTGTATAGATCATTCCTTTTTTTAGCAATGAGTCTTTTCAACAGTTTAACAGTTTCAACTTATGTAAATAAGTACAGAAACTTATGTAAATAAGTACAGAAATATTTCCACGAACCTTGGCAATCAAAGGACCAAAAGTTGGGGACAGGAACAAAATAGGGGAAAGGGGAAATTCTGTTCTTGGGAAATAGGCAGATAAGAAGCCTGGTTTCCTCAGCCTTATGTAAAGATCTAATATTTTTGTAAGAAACCAGTGTCTTTACATCCTGTTTTGAGGCCATGCTATTGTATTTGTGTCTAGTGTACTTTAAAGATCTTAAGATTCCTCAGTCATTAAAGCTGCTTCTAGAAGGAAAACTTTGATACCACTTCTACTGGAAGTGGTTGTTGATGTATAAGCAGAACAGTATGTGGGTTTTCAAAGCATTCTGGATTTTATACCACAAGTTTAGGCTTGCTGTTATCCATGAAGAATTCTTTCTCCCAGATTTTTTTTGCTGATTTTCCAGATTAAAAAGAACAGTACCTTATACCATTCTACACAGCAGTACCGTTATGGATTTGACACATCAGACTGCAAGCAGATACTGCAATTAAGATGTCATTAAAGCTGAAATGCTCTGGTGCCCAAGCATCTGTCTTTCTTTTTTTCACTAATTCGTACTTTCTGCAGTTTCCTCATCGTATCTCTAGAGAGATCTTTGCAGGTCCAGTGCCCTGTTTTTCTGACAGCTCCAGATTGCCGCTACTCTTTTGTTAACATTGGTTTGGGGTTTTCTGTTCTTAAGAGGGGATTCTGTGGCTCTGTTGAGTATTTAGAAAGCGCACAGTAACAGATACTGACTTGCAGCTCTCCAGAACTGAAAACAACAATTAAATTAACAAGACTGGACTCTCTCCTCTGTTTGACGTAGCAGAAGTTTTGAAAAGCATCAAGAACAGTTAAATAGCCTATAGATAAATGTTTAAAGCTATCGCTGCAATAATGTAGTACTGGTTTGCATTTGAAAATCTGTCTGCAGAGAATAAAGAAAGAAAACAAATAGCTTAGTTCAGTAGTCTGTTAAAAAGTTGTCATCCATACTAGTAATTATGAATTTCCTTTTTTGTTTGAAGTACTCAGAAAATGTAGCTTTTTTCTTTATTCTTCTTCCTTTTTATAGAAAATAAATGGAATTAAATAGCTAATGTAGAAATTTGTATAATTTTGTAAAGCCTGTAAAACTTTGTTTGAAGAAGTCTTTTCATTATCTCTTATTTTGCAATCCAGCTGTACTCTGTCAGAATTAGATTTGGACTTCTATTTTGGCCATACAAAGAAAAAGTGTGGGGCATTTGAAATGGTATTTTTAAAAAAGCGTTCAAGTAGCAGTAAGCGTTAAACTCCACTGTTTTGAACACATCTTATTTTGTAGGTTCAAGGCAAAGACCCTTCTGTCGATATTACTCAGGACCTTGTCGATGAATCTGAGGAAGAACGTTTTGATGATATGTCATCACCAGGTCTAGAATTGCCATCTTGTGAATTAAGTCGACTAGAAGAAATTGCAGAACTTGTGGCATCTTCACTGCCTTCACCATTACGTCGTGAAAAACTCGCACTAGCACTGGAAAATGAGGGCTATATTAAGAAGCTCTTAGAAATTTTTCATGTGTGCGAAGACTTGGAGAACATTGAAGGACTACACCACTTATATGAAATTATCAAGGGAATTTTCCTTTTGAACAGAACTGCACTTTTTGAAGTCATGTTTTCCGAGGAATGTATAATGGACGTAATTGGATGCCTAGAATATGATCCATCTTTATCACAGTCACGAAAACACAGGGAATTTCTGACTAAAACAGCAAAATTTAAAGAGGTGATTCCTATATCCGATCCAGAGCTGAAGCAAAAAATACATCAGACATACAGAGTACAGTATATTCAAGATATGGTCCTACCCACTCCCTCAGTTTTTGAGGAAAATATGCTATCAACACTTCATTCTTTCATCTTTTTTAATAAAGTGGAAATAGTTGGTATGTTACAGGTAAGTTTCAGAATTTCACAGTCTATTTGTGCTTGGGCAGAGAAAGTTGGATAATTTTTCTTGGAAAGATTGAGGTGCTTTGGTAGAGCCTTCACTTCTGTGATTCTAAAAGGGGTTTTGAAGTACGACATAAAAGGCATTTGAGTAGTTAGCTGATTCATTCTTAAATTTCAGATTTTGGACTAGATTCCCTGTAACTGATTTAAATGGAGCAAACATACGTAAAATCTTGAATGAGGTTGTTTGGAATGAATAGTACTGTTTGCATTTTGAAGGGTTGATTTTGTTAGGGTTTTTTTTTCTGTATTGTGGGACTTTTTAGGCACTACAATTAAGGATAATTTTTGTCATGTTACCATGACCAAAAAAAGATCAAATTAATTCACCTAAATTTCACAAATATAATGTCATACCAGGATATAACTGTTTCTAATTTTGAAGTAAATTAAATTAGTTGTTTGGGAATACAGGTTCAGAACATAACATTGCCCTAGGTGCTTCAATGTTTTCTTCGTTGGTCTTCTAAGTCCCTAAATAATACTGCTTGGAATTACCAGTTTTTCATAATGTATGCCTTACTGCAAATGTAGAGACTATGTGATGTTTTAGATATCTTACCTACATGTCTTAAGTATTCTGCGCCAACCCCCAAAGTTCCTGAACTGTGTAGAAATAGGTGTCTCCTCTGTGTGGTGGGAGCTTCCTAAAGCTTTTAGCTAACTCAGCAAAGTGTTACAGCATGTGTATTTTCGTTTGTAGAAGTTGATTATCATTATCTTAATTGTCCTAACTTTTAATAAATGAGTAGCCACTGTCTTTGTCGGGGCTGTCTGATCTGGAGAAATGGACAAAGCGCTAGATGCTACTGACTACCTTAATCGTCTTTACCTTCAGTGGAATCTCAGAAGGTACCCTGTTTAATTTCATGGAAAATACAGCAAAGTAGAGTGATAATTCCTTTTGCAAGCTCATACGGCAAATCACTGTCAAACGTCCTGACTTCATCCACCACACTCAGTTGGTCAGAATACTGGTATTATTTAATCCACTCTCTCAGAGCATTAATCCGTCATGTCTGCACATGGAGTATTTGATAAGCAGCCAGATGTGCAGGACGTCACGGAGGCCTGGCAGCTGAGGCATGTGCCCTAGGGACAGACCGTCACTCACTGAAACAGCCACTGGAGCCTGGTAGAACACCCAGGGCACCTTCAGTAGTACTAGACCCCAGCTTAGGCCCAACTGAACCAAACTCTTCATGTCTGTATGTGCGTCCTTGGTAAACAAAGTCACAAATGTGTATCTGAATCGGTCAGAGGGTCTTAATCATTTTAGAGTGGCCGGTTTCAGAAAGCTTACAAGCCTGACTGAGAGAGAGTGCTGAAGAAGATTCAGTTAAGGTGGCTCAACTCGAGCACCCAGTATGACTAGTGTGTCTCTAAAATATCTTTATCTCTTTGCAAGGGTTGCTAAAAGCAACACTTTACATGATACATTTTGGCTTGAGGAAGAGGAGGGGAAGAATTATTCAGGAGTTGTGGTGTGAGTGGATGATTCTGAAAGGGATCTTGATCTTTGAAAAGGAAACTGAGCAAGGAAAAAGGGAACCCGATCCTGCAAAATCATTAAGGGCATTTGCCAGAAATCCCGAGGTAACTTGAGCGAGGATTTGTGGTTGATCAGTTTACTTTTTTCTGTCTTGTACAACCTATGTTAGGCTAACTACAGGCCAGTCAGCCTCACCTCCGTCCCTGGAAGGATGATGGAACAGCTTGTTCTGGGCGTCGTCTCCAAGCATCTGGAGGAAAAGAAGGTTATCAGAAGTAGTCAACATGGATTCACCAAGGGGAAGTCATGTCTGACTAATCTGATAGCCTTCTATGATGGCGTGACTGGCTGGGTGGATGAGGGGAGGGCGGTCGATGTTGTCTACCTTGAGTTCAGCAAGGCTTTCGACACTGTCTCCCCCATCATCCTTGCAGGCGAGCTTAGGAAGTGTGGGTTAGATGAATGGACAGTGGGGTGGACTGAACAGTGGCTGACAGGTAGAGGCCAGAGGGTTGTGGTTAGTGGTGCAGAGTCTGGCTGGAGGTCAGTAACGAGTGGTGTTCCTCAGGGGTCAGTACTGGGTCCAGTCCTGCTCAATATATTCATCAATGACCTGGATGAAGGGATAGAGTGCACCATCAGCAAGTTTGCTGATGACACAAAAGTGGGAGGGGTGGCTGACAGGCCAGAAGGCTGTGCTGCCATACAGCGTGAGCGGGACAGGCTGGAGAGTTGGGCAGAGAGGAACCTAATGAAATTCAACAAGGGCAAGTGTAGGGTCCTGCACCTGGGGAGGAATAACCGCAGGCATCAGTACAGGTTAGGGGCTGACCTGCTGGAGAGCAGCTCTGTGGAAAGGGACCTGGGAGTCCTGGTGGACAACAGGATGACCATGAGCCAGCAGTGTGCCCTGGTGGCCAAGAAGGCCAATGGCATCCTGGGGTGCACCAAGAAGAGTGTGGCCAGCAGGTGGAGGGAGGTCATCCTCCCCGTCTACTCTGCCCTGGTGAGGCCGCATCAGGAGTATTGTGTNCACACTTGGATCTTTTTAGTCTAGAGAAAAGAAGACTGAGGGGGGATCTTATCAATACTTATAAATACTTAAAGGGAGAGTACCAGCTGGAAGGGCACGGTCTTTTTTCAGTGGTGCCCAGTGACAGGACAAGAGGTAATGGGCACAAACTTGAACATAGGAAGTTCCATCTTAAAGTGAGGAGGAACTTTGTTGCTTTGAGGGTGGCAGAGCACTGGCACAGGCTGCCCAGAGAGGTTGTGGAGTCCCCCACACGGGAGACATTCAAAACCCACCTGGACGCTGTCCTGTGCAACCTGCTGTAGGTGACCCTGCTCTGGCAGGGGGGTTGGACTAGATGATCTCCAGAGGTCCCTTCCAACCCTGACCATTCTGTGATTCTGTAATAGATGTATGGTAAGCTTGGGTTGGAATATGAAGGTTTAGTTTGGTTGCGAAATTCGTTAGTTGTGATTCACAGTTGAAATTGAGGCTCAGATCTATGATTTGTTCTGTGACCGCAGGTTTCTGAACCTTATCATCACTTCTGTTGCTGTTGTCTATGGTTGAGAATAAAGTATACTCCCTGTGCGGTAGAGCCAGAAGAATTAGCATTGCATAACTTTCAAAGATAGATAAATATTTCAAATTGTTATAGTGCTTTCTGCAGCTTTGAGGAGCCAAGAGTGGTAGTGCATGAGGAAGAAAATATGTTCTATGCGATGTTGCATTTCCTAGTCCTTTCACAGTACAGCTTTATAGCATTGCGGGGGAACTCCCTGACTTTATAAATAAGAATCTGTTGGAAATTATTTGACATTGGTGATCAGTTCTTGGTTTTGAGGGAATTAAAAGATGCTATCACAAATTGTATGCCGGTTGCATTTCTAAGAGATGAAAAGGCTTTACTGATTGATTGATTCATTGATTTTTCAAGTTATCACAGTGTAGTTCTAAACCAAGGTTTAAACCTACTTACCTAACATTTGCTTATTCATTTATTTATAGAGCAATATGTCAGGTTGCACTTTTCTGTAATCTCTGCCCTCTGAAGTTTCATTCTCCCCTTTCCTTTCTCCACTCCTCATTCCCGCAGTCCATGTATAGAATGTATGTGTTCATTCTCATTTCTTTAAGCAGAATAAATAATGTTTTGAGAACAAAATTAAAAGACTGCTTTTATTGATTTCACTTCTATAACTAATTCTTAAGGCCTTTCTTCCGTTAGTGTACAGTTTAATGTGCATTTCTGTAGCTGGGTGTATCGCAGTACGTTGGTGAGAGGGTGTGTGTTACTTCAAGAAAGATTTAAAGTTGTCTGTAATTGGGGTTCCTGGCATTCATTATTTTAGATCTTATGAGATCCTGTTGCTCACTAACCTTATGTGTGTACTTAAGAAGCTGTTTCTTTTCTAAGCCATTATTAATTGGAGAGATTCTGGGATGCTTCATGGTAGTTTATTGGGAGCCACAGATGAGTCTCAAGTTCTTAGGGAGCTGATGCGTAATAGGGGTTGTTAACGCTTCTGCTGTTGACTTTAGATTGTCTCTGCTGGACCATAGAGGGTGTCACCAAAGAGCTATCTTTTTAGGAAATTTTACTTCTCAGATTAAAAGTAAACTCCCTGAGCAGCTGTTATCCTGTGACATATTGCAACTATTGTGTGTACAATTGAGCTGGTTTATATTCTGTACTTTTCTCTCTCAGTGGCTGGGAAGGACAGGAGAAAAATAACTGTTCCCTCCACCATAAAAAAAAAAAGATGAGCTCTAAAGAGCCCTTTTCATGTCAGGCTCTGTATTAACTGAAGTGGCACTTCGCAATACTCTCATCTCAGATTGACTCGGCCATACCTTAGTTACAGAAAAGTGGCTGGAAATTTGTACAAGGCCCTTTGCAGATTGTTCCGTACTCTTTTTGACAGGCTGGGTGACTTTACTCAAAGTTACCACTGTGTCAGTTATTTAAGGTATTTGGTGTCAAGATGGGACAGTCAAGGTCATTAAAGGTCACTGACATTTAAGGGCCGTTTTTCAATTATAACTAGTGAATTCTGTAAATAAGAGTATGTTGTTTCTTAAGAATTCTGGCTTTATTAGGAGACATTTTGGATGTCTTTATAAAAAATAAATAAATTCTGCAGTCATGGAAGATACATGCTTCCATGATTTTGCTTTCTTTGGTAGGTAAATAACCTTTGCCTGTTCTGTGGTAAAACCAAAAATAGAGAATGGGTCACTTTTGGCACTTAAGATTATGAACTGTATTCCTCCCTCCTTCTTCACTAAGATTAGCTTTCCCATAATCTTTTAAAAAATGCTTACACTGATGGGCTTTTCTGAGAAATGGAGGTTAGCTTATTTGTGATTTAATTGTTTAAGATCTGTCATTTTAAGTAACTATGTCAAGATCTCACTCAACTAGATACTGTTGATCATGATGGATAGTAAACCCATGATGCCAGTATTTCCAGTCTACAGAATTAACTGCTGTGGAAACCTACTCAATTACAGGTTTTATGATCGCTGTACATAAGATACGAAAGAGGTATATAACATTTTTTTCCAATTTCAGCCCCTCCTAATATGCTCTTACTGCTTGGGGTCCAGCCTGTTCTAGTCTTGAGATGTCATAGCCACCAAGAAACCTTGCTGAAACATGGAATTCGCCAAGTTTTGAGAGAGGGGGTGGGACAGGTAAGTGGTGTTTCTTACTTTATATGACGCTCTTTTGCAATTTAAAAAATATATACTAATGTTCACACTGGAGGTCACCAGTTCTTTCCCTTTGTTTTATTAACTAGTTCTTAAAAAACCAAAAACTTGCAAAACTGCGCCATAGAGTGAGCAAACACTGTTTCCTTCCGTTCTCTCCCCCCTTTCTCATTGGCGTGTTCTTTTTGCCAGCAAGATCTGGCAGTGTTTTTATCTTCCAGAATACAGAATATTGTTAGGATTACTTTTGAGTATGTGCTTTTAGACTTCAGTCTTTTATTTTCAGGAAAGTGGAGTGTGGAAGGGGAAGATTGGACGTATGTTAAAATAATGTATGTGCCTAGTACAGCAGTGATCACATGGCATTACTGTACTGGTGAATCAGCTTTTTTAAATACAGAAGTCATATTACTGATAGTCCCTATCTCCCTTTTTAGTAACTAAAAAATTGTAGGCGTTTAGGTACATCTGTATATTTTAGTGGATTTGTAAATAGCAGTAGGCTGTTCTTAATTTTGAAAGTGGTTTTACCGATAGTTATTCTTAACAGAACCCCGTGGATGTAAATGTAGTTATCTGTAATTGTTTCAGAGGAAGAACTGTGTCAGTGCATGTTGGTAGTTTTGTCCAAATGTGTTAGGATTGGAAAGTCTCCTGCTGGTCTGCTGTTTTGCAGTAGTTGGCTCAGGAATAACTCTGGAGATTTACTTTCAACAAAATTTACCTTGAAAAAAGAATGGCGCTTCTGGGGGAAATGACTTAGTGAAAGAAGTTTGCAAGTGATGCGCATTAATGATTTCTGAGATTAACTTCTCCATTGTAGAAAATGATTTTTCAATGTAGTACAGAAACTCCAAATGTGATTAGGTGGATCCTGCTGCTGTTTCAGCGTGTTGTCTTAAGTGGAAATAGTTTATTGATAGCGACTGACAGCATGTGTGGGAAGGCAGGCTGAGATAAAGGAGACTGAAACATTTTGAACTATGAAATCTTCTGGTGTGGTAGCAGGAAGGAATGTATGTTTGAAGCTGTGATTCTCCATTTGCTGGTAACATTTTATGAAAAAAACTTTCATTTTCTGGGCTGAAACATTATTTCTGTCTAAAATGAATATGGAGGTGGAAGCCAGGATGGAAAGTATACTCTTTTTCCAGCTTAGGTGTCATAGAGTTTCTTGGATGTTTTTTTGAGAAAGGGATTTTTTTTGTCATTTATCTGTAATCACAGACATGAAGTGTCTGATAACTGGAAGTTAATTATATTTGAGAGGCCTGCTCAAAGAATGCTTTTTTTAAGTGCCTTTTGGGAGGGGAAAGACTGCTTTGCAAGTTGAATCACAAATGTAAATAGTGTCTTTTTTTGTGATCGTACTTCATGGGTTTTCTTGGTTTTGAAGTCATAAATGATTGAGTGTAACTTTGAAAGGTGTTAAATCCTTGGAGTATCTACTTAGATCTTGCAAAAGCTTAAATGAATAACTTAGTGTTTGGTATATGCATAGGTTAAGTGTTGCACATTTAATAATTTCTGTGCATGGGGAAAAAAGCTAGATTCTACAATTACCCTTTAAACTATCATTTGCAGTTTTATTTTCTTGGAAAACATTTGTGACCTTCCCAGCTCCTAAGATACAGCCACATGTATTTTGATACTTGTCTACATGAAGAGGCCAGCTACTGCAAAGAGTTATGCACTTGCGCTGTGTTCACTTCACAGACATATTCTGGTTTTTTTTGCAAGTTGAAAAAAAAAACCCAGAAAACAGTTAAGCTTGTGTCATTCTAGCATTCTGTGTCGGTGCTTTCTGACTGAAGCATGTGAAGTCTGCTCTCAGACGGTGCATTTCCATAGATTCTGGTGGTGGTGTTCAGGAATGTATCTTTAGATATGCTGACCTTGTCAGTAATTTTACAGCTTGAGAGAGAATCTTGTATTTAGAATGTTCATTGCAATCACAATTTTTGTATAAATGTGAGAGGGTTGGGATTTTTCCCATTAATAACAACCTGTCTGCCTTTCATTAAGCATCTGGAATGAGATAGCACCTAAACGCATTTCAGAGGTAAGACGTAACAGCAAAGTTAGTAATAGGTTGCTTTTATTTTCCTGGAATAACTGCTATTTACTGCATATTATCCATATAAGGGTGGGATGTTTCAAATCGCTTACATCTATCTTAATTAATCTGATTTTAAATAGATCACGGTTGTTCTGAGGACTAGAGATTTCAGATAACCCTGTTAATTTAAAAATACCATGTATTTAGTGGACTTTGGGAGAGGAGATGGTGTGGGAAATGCTTCAATACTATATTTAATAGAGTAAAATACTGTATCATAGTATGTATGTGGAAGGATGAAAAATGGTTACATACTGAACTTCTGCAAATTCTTCCTGAAACATTGTCAGCGATGAAGTTGTCATCCCTTCCCAGTGTTCAGAAGTCCCCTCTACAAGTCCCACGTTTGCAAGCCCAGTAAGAGGGTGAGTGGTTTGGCCTCTGGTGCGGGTGGCCATGTCTTGCACTGGAGTGCAAGAGAGCGCTGGGCCGGGGTCGTGCTCACGCCTTCCCCTGCCTCTCATGCTCTGCCCTGTGGTGCCGGAGGTGCAGTGTCCCAGGCCACCTCTGTCTCTGAGGCTCGGCCCTGGGTCGTAAATGAGACCCACATATCACCAGCAGTGTAGGGTCTCAGCCTCTCATTCCATGTTTTGACTTAAAAAAAAACCCAAAATTGATACTTTGGGTACTATTGTGTACTTTTTGTTATGCAGAAGCACGCTAGTAATGGCTCTGACATATTTAAATGCTGAAATTTCCATTCTTTTTTTCCAGTGATCATTCTGAGGTATTTCTGTGGTATTGACTTGTGCTTACTGTCAGGTATTATGAAGGAGGTGAAAAGTTCATTACACAGTGAGAATGGAAATAGGGGTTACACTTTCCAGCCAGGGATAAGCATGTATCTTCTCAGTAGTTTTGATAGATGAGATTAGTTTTACATCTTGATCAAAATAGCAAAAAGAGAAATTAAAGCAAACTACTTAGTCTTTTCTTAAATGCACTACTAATCATGGTGGACAACATGCATGTCCTTCAAATAGCTGGTTTTATGCTTAATTTTTTGTTTTTATGGTGGTGTTTTTATTTCAGTAAACAAGTATGTCACTCTACTGTGTGTTACTTATGTTACCTGTAATGTCTAACAAGTTAAACATTAGAACAGAAAACTTATCAAGCCATGTAACAGCTGGATAGCAGGTAGTCAAACATCCTTGTATTCTTTCATCACAGCTTAACTTACGTTTCTTGAAATCAAAGACCTTAATAGTTGTTTTGAACATATTTGACTGTTGAAATCTGAAAGTCAAACTTTACATTTCCAGTGCTTGATCCTCCAGACTGAATTTTGTTAAACTTCAAATGAGGCCCTTCCTATTTCTTTTTGTTCTGATTTTGAAGCAGTCACAGAAATAGCACCTTAAATTGTGTCCAGAAATCATTCTTTTTCATTCTCACTAGGCTGTTGGGTCAGGTTAGAAGCACAGCACAGCATCAAACAAGAGGAAACGTGTGGCAGATCCTAAATATAGGGTTTGCTTTATAGTGTGGTGAAATGCCTTCTAGGGCAACAGCTCATGCCAAACTATTTTGGGTTTAGCTGTGCTGTGCAGTGCCAAGTAGAGATCCTGGATTGGGTTGTGACAGTGTTACAGCTGCATTAGCATGGTGTGCTGGCGGAACCGAGATGCGCATTTTCTCAGCAAGGTGGCAAGGTGAGCCTGGATGAGGTACCTAGATAATTAGCAATATTAGAAAGTGTATGTGGCTGTATCTGAAGTACTTTCATGGTTCTGCTTTATGCTGTGTAAACGTAAGTAAGGCAACTTGGGTTTCTAGTACTATGATTTGGGATGGAGGGTTGTTGCACGTGGTGTTACTGACTTCACAAGAAACAACACTCTGGCAGCTTTTCGAAAAAATCTGTTCGTATCTGGTACACAGGTATCTTTTTCAAGCAAGCGCTGTCTTATTACTGTATAACATTGGGGAAGGGATGGGGGAGGGTTTACTTCTGCTTTAATAGTCTTCTAGTTGTTGGGACTGTAACCGTTATGGGAAGCTAAATATTGCTGCTTCTTTCAGTCTAAATACACGTCCGTATTGTGTTGGCTGCTGTTTGTAATTTTGCCAAGGTACTGCACCATGAAAGATAACGGAATGGTTTTTGATTGCTACCAGCCAGCATGGCAAGTAGATGCTATACGTAATAGGAACAGTTATTTTGAGTTGCTTTCTAGAATTCTCACAACACTGGGGGAAAGAATCTCACCTTGTTCCTGCTGTTAGGCAGCTCTCCCTTCGTCAGATCCTTGCTTTAGTTCTGCTGCAAAGATCTTGTAACATTCCAAAGATACGTGTGTGTAGGACTGAGTGGGAGATCATGTTTATAAATATATGTAAGCAGCTGAAGCAAGGGTATTGTAGTATGGTTTAGGGGGACAGGCATGTGACAAGGGGGAAGGAAGTTAGAGAAGAAGTCATAGACAAAATTATGAGAGTGTCAGTAGAAAATGGAAAAAGGACAGCCAAAGGGCAATACAAGATGATGTACACAAGATTTTGACACAGTTTCCCACAACATTCTCCTTTGACACTGTTTCCCACAGCATTCTCCTGGAGAAACTGTCTGCTCATGGCCTGGACAGGTGTACTCTTCACTGGGTAAAAAAAAATGGCTGCATGGCCATGCCCAGAGAGTGGTGGTAAACGGAGTTAAATCCAGTTGGCGTCCAGTCACAAGTGGTGTTCCTCAGGGCTCGGTGCTGGGGCCGGTTCTCTTTAACATCTTTGTCAATGACCTGGACGAGGGGATTGAGTGTACCCTCAGTAAGTTCACAGATGACACCAAGCTAGGTGGGCGTGCTGATCTGCTTGAGGGTAGGAAGGCTCTACAGAGGGATCTGGACAGGCTGGACCGATGGGCTGAGGCCAATGGTATGAGGTTCAACAAGGCCAAGTGCCGGGTCCTGCACTTGGGTCACAACAACCCCATGCAGTGCTACAGGCTTGGGGCGGAGTGGCTCGATAGCTGCCACAGTGGAGAAGGACCTGGATGTGTTGGTGGACAGCCGGCTGAATATGAGCCGGCAGTGTGCCCAGGTGGCCAAGAAGGCCAACGGCATCCTGGCCTGTATCAGGAATAGCAGGGTGAGCAGGACTCGGGAAGTGATCATCCCCCTGTACTCGGCACTGGTGAGACCCCACCTTGAGTGCTGTGTTCAGCTTTGGGCCCCTCACTACAAGAAAGACATTGAGGTGCTGGAGCGTGTCCAGAGGAGGGCAACGAAGCTGGTGAGGGAACTGGGGCTGTTTAGCCTGGAGAAGAGGAGGCTGAGGGGAGACCTTATCACTCTCTACAACTACCTGAATAGGAGGTTGTAGAGAGATGGGGACTGACCTCTTCTCCCTGGTGACAGGTGATAGGACGAGAGGGAATGGGTTCAAGTTATGCCACGGGAGCTTTAGGTTGGATATTAGGAAAAAATTTTTCACTGAAAGGGTTATCCAACATTGGAATAGGCTGCCCATGGAGGTGGTGGATTCGCCATCCCTGGAGGTGTTTAAAAAAAGGGCAGACGTGGTACTTGGGGATATAGTTTAGAAGTGGTTTTGTCAGGTTAGGTTAATGGTTGGACTCGATGATCTTAAAGGTCCCTTCCAAACTTAATGATTCTATGATTCTAAGATGCATCGTAACTGAGAATGAAGTGTTGGGGGATGGAGTGGTGTTGAACATGATAAAAGCTCAAAAGCAAGATTCAGATTAATTTGTTTGAAAATTCAATTAGAAAGTTGATACTGGTATGTTTACAGTACACAAGCGTATGTTCTCTTAAATTGCAGGAGGCATGGTTTAGAAGAACTTCATATTATACTTGCATGTCTTTTGATATTGTCAAATAAACAAATGGTATTGTTTTGCCTTTGTAGGAAGATGAAAAATTTCTGACAGACTTGTTTGCACAACTAACAGATGAAGCCACAGATGAGGAGAAAAGACAGGAATTGGTAAGAAATCTGTAAAATATACATGAAAGGGACAGTTACTACGAAGTGATACGTGCATCCTTTTTTTAATTACTAACTAGTGCATTATTCCTGTTTTGCAGGTAAATTTTCTGAAAGAATTTTGTGCATTCTCTCAAACACTGCAACCTCAAAATAGAGATGCATTTTTCAAAACCTTGTCAAATATGGGTATACTGCCAGCACTAGAAGTCATATTGGTAAGTCAGTTCAATTTTATTTGCGATAATATCTCCAGAGCGTTTTTTTTTAAAAGTAAGCAAGCCAAACTTCAGTCACGTGGTTTTCTGAATTGTTTGCTTTGTCTTTTCTTAGCTTGAAATTCAGAACATTTAAAATATTTTAGTAAAACTTTAAAAGCAGTTACAATATGACATTGGTAAGTGCCCTGGCATTCTTATATTTTTGTTTTCTCATTCATTTTCCTGTCTTTACATACTTCTTGGTGTACAACTAAGAAATTAGAGAAATAGACCATAGGGCAGGGAAACCATAAAATTTATTTTGCCCAGCAGTTGTTCAAATGTACGAAGAAGAGGTTAGAGCCAATTCTGTTTTAGAATACATTTTTAGTAATAGTTAGGTATGATGTGTAAGTAGAAATTAAAAGCTGTATGCTTTCTGGTTTGCATTCCATTTAAGCCTTTTCTTTTAAGGAAACATAAATGGTTTTATTTGACTTTTCCAGGGTATGGATGATGCACAAGTACGAAGTGCAGCCACTGATATATTCTCATATTTGGTTGAATACAACCCATCCATGGTACGAGAGTTTGTCATGCAGGAAGCACAGCAGAATGATGATGTAAGTAGAAGGCCCCCAGAAATGTGTGTATTGTTTTTTGAAATTACTCTTTTAAATTTATGACTGTATTAGTGACATAAGCCCAGATTCTGAAGAAATATGGAATATAGTCGTGATGGTTACAGGATACTGGAGTGCTATGTTTTTAAAAGTTCTGGTGAGATGAGTGTTTGCCTGCTTAACATATTCCTGTTCCGTTGTGTGTGAAGTAAAACAGGTTACCATAAACCACCATTTTGGTTAACATCAGCTGTCATGCAAGCAAAACAAAATGTTTTTGAATGATGACCTCCTTAAAATGTCTTGATCTTGGCATGTACATGTGTTTTTAATTTACTTGTAAGAAACCTGTGTTCAGTTTACTATCACACACGTTGAAAGTGCAATTATGGTCCTAAGTGTTTAAGAACACTTTTTGACAGAGGTGGTCATTTCCCAGAGATCCTCTGTAGCTGATAAATACAAAATGCTAAGCACACAACTAGTAGTAAGAAAGGTATTTCAAAGTGGTATTCAGTGGAGAAAAAACATTGTGCTGCCTTTTCCATAGAGGAGATAGTTAATGTTTTTTTCTTGTATCCGCTAAAAACATGCCAGAGAACAGGAAGCTGCTGGTACTGCTACTTCTGTACTGGAAGAAAGGGGCAACTGGGAGGGGGAATGTCACCGGTGGTTCCAGCCACTTGAATCTGATGACTGTCCTCTTTTATGGGGGACAGTGGTAACCAAGCAACTTCAGTGTAGGGATTCCTAAATGTAAATACTATTTTCTACTTTTATGTGTTGTTCTTGTTTTCTCTGAATACACATTGGGGTTATTTTTAGGTGGAAATAATCTCATCAAGTTCGATAGCATTATAAAACTTACTGTTGTACATTTGTGGAAATAACTCTTGGGATGTATTCTAAAGGGGGATACAAATTAAAACTTCTGTACTCTGAAAATGCTTCCAGAAATCAGTTGAATTTTGAGACTGTTAAGTATCTCCCTCTGTACGTTTTATCCTTTGGCATTTTAGTTCAGACTAAATTCTAAATTAGATTGTTAAATTCAGAACCATTTTTTTCAGTTGCTTTGAAAGAATCTTCTTTACTGCTTGTCTTCTTACTGTTGAACCACTGACCAGAATGTGTCACTGGCATGTAAAGTTAATTGGTTTCTGTTAAGTTCAGGCTGTTTTCTTTGGTAGTTGTTTACATTTTACAAAATTTTTATAAAGCACCATTTTTAACTGGGTGGTAACCCTTTTAGAAGGTAATTTCGGATTTGGGGGCAAAGGAGTAGCATTGCAATTGATTTTTGCTTTTCATTTTTTCCCCTGTTAGGATATATTACTCATTAACCTCATTATAGAACACATGATTTGTGACACAGATCCAGAACTTGGAGGGGCAGTGCTACTCATGGGTTTGCTTCGTACTTTGGTTGATCCAGAAAATATGCTTGCCACTGCCAATGTAAGTAAATACCTTAAAATGAATTATATTTGTTCCTTTAAAGTATTTGGGTGATATGTGTTTCATATATATTTTTTTTTTCATTCTTTAGAAAACCGAAAAGACAGAATTCTTGGGTTTCTTCTACAAACATTGTATGCATGTTCTGACAGCCCCTTTATTGGCCAATACTACAGAGGACAAGCCTAGCAAAGGTAATGCCACTGGCACATCAAGGCTGTTGAATGTCAATGTTTAAAATAATGTTTAAAACAACTGATGAAAGATATTTGCTGTCTTAAAGAGAATCTGAGACTACAATACATAGTTCAAAGTAAAATGTTGATTCATGATTTAGTCATTTGAATAATTCAGCAAAGAGGTCTGATTTAGGATCACTTGCTGCAGATTTGCTTCAGCAAAAATTAAAATATTTGTATAATTTTTAGTAAGTCATGGGGCTGTTCAGTGATATAGACTTGTAAACGTGTAAATATTTTTTAAGGTCAGGGATTACTAGAGAGGATGAAAAATTGCCCCTGAGAAGGTGTGTGTGTCACAATACTGTGCTGAATTTGAGTGTATTGGTTCTACACCAGATTAAGATAGCAGAGATCAGTGATGAAGTAACTGTTCTTGCTGGCTACTGGCAGCAGTACTGTTTGTTTATTAATAGTATAACAGATCCAAAATGGATGTAAAAGAAGGTACATAAATGATACATAAATGTTTTTTAAACTTTTTAATTTATTGTATAGATTTCCAAGGGATTAGTTAAATTAATGTTTTATCTCAGCTGGCTTCCAGATAGATTATAAATGACATTTTTACTATTTAAAATACTTGTGTTCTTTCACGGTCAACAATCTGGCAGAATTTTTAAAAAGGTAGCACTACCTTTTAAGAAAAGATTAAATCTAACGTGTATTTAATTTATTATTTGTCTACTTAAAAGCAGGATTTGAGTTATGTTTTGTATACACTGATATGATTATGTCCTAGAAGTATTAAAAGAGCCTGAGATATTTCTTGCACAGTACTTTTGTTAAAAGGCATAATAGATCACATTTTTGGTACAAACTTCGTCAAGGCACTGCATATAGGACAATACTTCATGATACAGACATCTGGACATCATAATGAGATTTGATTAAAGAAACCTGACCACTTGTGTTAGTGTTAAGTTCTGTACTCTCTGAACCTTCAAACACTGATTTTAGACAGACAAAATGTAATTGTTTCTATAGTTTAAGAGAGTTTCCTGCCATATCTGTATAAATAGAAGTTCTTCAGTCTGTAAAAAGCTTGTTCAATTTCTATTTTAAAGACTAAACATACCCTGCAACATGTTCCCTAAACTATCTGTGGGAATATACAAGAACTTGGAAATGTTGACCAGACTACAGTTGGATATTTTAAGTTAGCTTCTGAAGGCAATAGCCTAGATACGTTTAATTATTTTGGGTTTGTTTTTATTACAGATGATTTTCAGACAGCCCAGCTCTTGGCATTAATACTGGAATTGCTAACTTTCTGCGTAGAACATCATACTTACCACATAAAGAACTATATCATCAACAAAGATATCCTGCGAAGGGTACTTGTTCTCATGGCCTCAAAGCACGCTTTCTTGGCATTGTGTAAGTTTGAAAGCTAAAGAGTAATCTAGTCTTTTGTGAATGTGAAGTCTTACATATCTCATTCTGCTGGAAGAAAACTGTTCACAGATCATGACAATTTGTGACTGAATACAGAAATTCTACTGTTATACTGCGTTTCTCATACCAACTTATAGATATGTCAGCTAGCATTAATAAATAATTTTGCATTTATAGATTTCTTTTTTTTTCGAAAAAGCAGAAGGATTTTTCTTAATCTCAATGTAGAGGTGAATAGAAAAGATGGTATCTCAATATTGAATATCCTAAGAGAACTATTGTAAGTTTTGGTATTTTTTTAGGAGAAATTGTGAGAGATACTTAATTAGAGATATGGTTGTCTGACTGGATTAAACCACACAGAAGCTCAGTGTGGTGCTTTTCAAACTCTGGTAATTTCTTGACCATGCTCAGCATAGTAAAAGCAAAGGAGCGTGACTTAAGTCTGGAGGCAAGTAAGGGATTTTTTCCATGATTCTGTTGTGCACATAGAGTAAAACAAAGCCTGAAGTTGACAGAGTAGTACCATACAGTAAGAAGTAGCTTTTAAATTTGTAACTGAATCACCTGAGTTTGGTTTTAGAACCCTTGAATAATCTTTTTTTCATGTAGGTGTGGTGCCTTAGAGTGAGATGATACTCTGCTTTCTGTTCATGCATGGACATTCACATACTTGTGTACGCTTCCAAGTTTCAGAAAGGGCTTTAAACTGGCTGTAAATTAAGTCCTTGCTTTAATATATGTGTGAAGAAAATGACATATACCAAATTTTAAATTAGATAGCTTGCATCCTAATCAAATAGGACTTAATTAAATATAATTAAACTTACATTTGAATAACAGGAGTGATAAGTAAGTTTCTCAGTTCTTCTACTGAGAAAATACTTTACCTTTATCATAAGTAATTTTAAAAATCAAAAATACACCTTTATGTTAGTAATAATGTAGCCGAACAGTAGTATATTATTTCTTCAGTGAACAGAGATGGGTTCACTTGTACAATTATGATGGAGGATTTCTTTATGATAAAGTAGATCAGTAATCTTCAGCAGTATAGTCAAGACTGCTGAGAAGCAGAGAATAGCTGAACATATTACCCGGCTCTAATAATGTAATGTTGTATAAGAACTGAGGCTGCAAATTGCCCTAACTAATGCTGAGTAATTTCTGGATTTTTTTTCTTGTAAATTTAAAAATTCTTTTGACAATACTTCTGTTTCAGGTGCTCTTCGTTTCAAGAGAAAGATAATTGGGCTAAAGGATGAATTCTACAACCGTTACATAATGAAAAGTTTTTTGTTTGAACCTGTGGTCAAAGCATTTCTAAATAATGGTTCCCGTTATAATCTGATGAATTCTGCCATAATAGAGATGTTTGAATTTATCAGAGTGGTGAGTGCTGTTACATGCTGAAGATAATTACTGTATTGTTGAATCTTGTAGTTCAAGATGACTTTTCTTTTTGCTTGTACCCTAAATTATGCTATTGTAATGGGACTGTATGATACGGTATTTAAGTGAACTTCCTTTTATATCACTGTTACATATTTGTACATGTTCTTTCTTCATTTCAAACAGTACCATGACTTGAAAATTAAATGCACTCCATAGTGTATTCACAGCACCCAGATTTGCAAAGGCAGCACTAATCAAGTTTCATCATGCAGATTGGATAGGCCTGTTATGACAGGAATGTAATTTGAAACTACTGCTACAAAAACATCAAATTTAGCAGTGCTCTGTAATGTCAGTTCAACAGAATATGGAAACATACAGAAGAGATATCAGTCTTTTTTGATTATATTAATGGAGTGCTACAAAGTTCCTTCCGCAGGGAGTCTCTTAAAATATTCATGCCAGTTTGGCTGTCTGCACAGTACTGTTTCCTCACTGCTGTTTGCGTCCAGATTCTGACAAGGTGCTGTACAGACTGTAAATGTGTGAGTGGGGCCAAGCTAGGGTGCAGACAGTCGTGGAGGAGTAGGTGGGTGAGGAAAAAAGGAGGCTTTGTCACCTCTTGAAATTGTCTGTGCTGGTGACCTCTTTGAGCTGGGACTCAAGGTAATTCAAGACTGAACTACCTGATCATCATGGAAGAGTTGATTTTAAAATGGTTTTGAAGCTATGAAAAAGTTAATTCATATAGGTGGCCCTGACTTCTGTGCTGTGGTCTGTCAGCAGCCTGTGAGATTGGGTGCTGATTTTACAATTCACGTGATGGAGAAATAAATCATCTTTTATTTTCTTGCCCTCCTTTTCACATAGATACCCAGGTTGCACTTCCAGAATATTTCTTGGTATCTGTAAATAATTTTTGTCAACTTGTTTTTCATCCAGGTTTGTTTTTAAAGAGGGCAAATATTAAAAAAGTGTTCTTTTGTTGTTACTGATATATTACCATTCATAAGAGGTGACCTTTGAGCACGTAACCAAAAAGGAGGACAATCAGTATATTAAGTTTTACGTTCCTTTCCATATCCTTAGTAGATTGTAATTCAGGTGTTTATTCTGCAGTGTATTCCAGGGGCTGTGCAGTCCTAAGAAAGCCAAACAGTGCACAGGAGCAATTTTCCTGCTGCAGTATGCAGACCTGTGCTAGTCTCAGCTGTCCAGAGTGGCTTTGGGCAGCCACAACGCTAAACTGAAATAGCAGAACAGTTGGGAAGTTTTTGTAAAGGACCTCAACCAGCACTATATGGCCACAAAGGAAAAGCTTGATGTTAGTTTCTGATGAAAAATATCTTCCTTGTTCTCATCCTAAATAAATGCATTGATTATTTTTATATAAGTCATTTATTTGCAGCAAGGAAAGAAACAATGTGAATGCTAAGTCTGTATACAATAAACATATTTTTCAGTTGACTGATTACAACCAGTATCAGTTAATCTATCAATATAAAAATATTTGTAAGTTATAACCTTTTATGTACCTTCTATACCTTTTATATTTATAAGTTAATAACTTTTAGAATTGTTTTTGGTATAATTTTCTATCAGGGTTTTAGGTTCTGTTGATGTGTTTCGAAGGAGCTGTTGCTAGAAAATTGCTGCTATTACGTCTGTTTTGCTAATCAAATACTAGAAGCTCTAGATTTTTAACTACACTTGTATGCATAGTCCTCATTTTTACATAAGCTAATTAATATGGTGCTTCCAATTGAATGTTTAAAAATAATCTCTCGTTTCAGTTACTTTTTATATTGTATTAAATAAATTGATTTGAATGAAAATAAGTCACTTTATATTTGTTCGTTCCTATAGGAAGATATAAAATCATTAACGGCTCATGTAATTGAAAATTACTGGAAGGCACTGGAAGATGTAGATTATGTGCAAACATTCAAAGGACTGAAACTACGATTTGAGCAACAAAGGGAAAGACAAGATAATCCAAAACTTGACAGGTAAAAGACACTAAATGCTCTTACTACTGTGTCAGTGTTTTAATTCTGGTTTGGGAATACTCGTGGGTTGTTGTGTGATAGTGGGAAATGTCAATAATTTAGACTCCTGCTTGCATCTCACGCATTGGTGAATTTACTTGATTAATAGTGTGATTTCCAGATGTGTTGCTTCAAACTTTTGATCAGCTTTCAGCTAACATAGGAGTTGCTGCCCCCCCAGTAATAATGTCATATCCTAGACTTATGCATGTTGTAATGAGGCCGGAAGCCTATCAAGTATCTGAAGTTCATTTGCTTAAATAACAGATTCCCACTGTTTGATTTGAAAGATTATTTACTTGTGAATTACCATTCGGTGGATTTTTCCTTCAGAATTTCATATCAGATTTCCTTTTATTTTAGCTAGCTGTGGGAGTAGATATTTAGATAAGCTCTACCAAAATGACTGAGAAATAGAATATACAAAAGAATTTTCAGAGGATGCTTTTTTGTCACTGTTAAGATTTGCTGATGGAGTAAAAAACAATCTGATGTAACGCTTGAATCGCTCCTTCTGTTTGCCAGAGCAAAAGTTCCCGTTCTTAGTACACAGTTACTCAAGGTTAAAAGGTTAGGGTGTATAAAAATAGGAAGTTTAGGACTTCTTACTCTGTTTATTTTTGGCATTTGGTATTACTTTTATGTGTAGTTTCATTCAAACAAAATGCTTGTGTGAATAGATGAGTTATTTTTTAGAATTGTTAGCCAGATCTGTTCTTGTTCTGCTGTCTTGAATTAGTTTGAAAACACACTAAAAGATTAATCCTGATTAGTTATATTAGGACATCTTGAAATTTCAGACTTTTAAGTTTTTTTGTTTTGTGCTACAAGATTTCTTAACCAATATTTAAATTTGAGACTTGTACAATTCAAATGAGAGTATAATTGTAGATTTCTTTTAAAATGTTGAAGCACTTTCAAGAGTATGTGCGGGATCTGGAGTTTTGGGTACTAATTTTTTACAGGTGAGATGTTACTATTTTTGGCTTGTGTCAGCTAGGCTTAGCACTTAAACAGCTGTGAAATTCAAGCCTACGATTAATGCCTGTGTTGGAAAGAACACCCAGCCACTTCCTTCAGTAATGTCCAGCCAGTATAGGAAGTAAAATGTTAGTCTTTTCTTGGCTTAAGTTGAGCTAAGTGATTGTGTATAGTTATGCCACAAGAGTTTATCCAACCGAAAATGATAGCTTCAAGAGGTCTGTAGCTCAATCAGCCCAGTTTTTACCTTCTTCCTACGTCTTGTATAGTGGCTGCACAACCCCTGTCACAGTCCATGTAATTTCTTAAGTGAAAACTCAGAAATAAGAAACTGCAAAGATAACAAGAATCTGTTCATACATTTTAGCAAAGAATAGTTCAGTAAAGAAGGCAGCCAAAAATTCTGTTGTAGGCCACAAAAGTATTCAGAAGAGTGCCACTTACAAAATAGTTTTGTTTATTAGCAGAACTTGAATGTAAATGCAATGTAAAATGATGCAGTATGTATAGATGCAGATGATAGTGTTGGCAAGCAAATTATTCAGAATTAGATTTATTTTTTTTAAGTAAATTTAGCGTTCTTTTTTAATACCTTGTAATTTCCTAATTTCTCCCTCAGACAGTAATGCAAGACCTTTTCTCTAAATAGAATACGCTCAGATTGTATTATTAACATTTTGATTCCAGTAACAGAGGCTTTATGAAAAATGTTAAATTTCAGACTTACATTGTGGCCAGTAAATTTTGAACAAGTGCTACAGAAAATTTGTCAAGGGTTTCATGCTTTTATTGGAAATAGACCATTAGAATCAACACCTGGTGTTTTCAACCTCTCTTCTTCTTCTACCCGTCTTCTTCAGGATGCACATCACTGTCCCTCTCCTCCAAGGCCATAATACTGCATACATAGAAAAGGAAGGTGGTGCTGAGATAGACCAATACTACTAACAGATCAAATAGGGAGGGAGAGGTAGCACTTTGTATCCAAGGCCCTGAAGAATGGAAAATACTGATACTGACCAAAAAGTGTAGCAGGTGGATGTGGCAGAAAGCAGAGTCATACTTAAGTTAGATTTTTGGGTTGGTTTGGTTTTTTTTTTCCTTTAACACATTGGACCCCGAATTCTGACAAGTTATAAAGTATTTCCAGAAGAAAAGTCTATCGTTCCTAAACTTGTTTGTTTTACAGCTTTTTATTTAGCAGTGCAAACTGTTAAACCAAGCCTGAACGCAACACTTCAGTGACATTTATTAAAGTTACTTTTAATGGTGCTGTTTGTAAGCTACAGAATTTTGGACAGATAGAGTAGTCTGAATGTGCTGTTAGCAGAGTTGTACTTTATTTGATGCTTTATGAAGAAAAGTTTTTAATGATATTTGGGTTGAAAATAAAGATGCACATTACAGAGTGATTTCCTGGTATTTTTATTGCTCTACAATATTTCTATCTGTAAGCTCAGTGTAGATGTCAAGCAGAATTTTTATTATTAATATGAGTTGTGTTTTTAATCAAAAGTTTTAAAACTTACTGTTCTGCAGCATGCGCTCCATTTTGAGAAACCATAGATACAGAAGGGATGCGAGAACCCTGGAGGATGAGGAGGAAATGTGGTTTAATACTGATGAAGATGATATGGAAGATGGAGAGGCAGTGGTGCCCCCTTCTGACAAAACTAAAAATGATGAAGATATTATGGACCCTATCAGCAAATTCATGGAAAGGAAAAAATGTAAGTGATGAGAAGAAGAATGCTACGTGGCTTATGCAGAAGCCATAACTTGTATTCCTTAATACTACTGCAATGAAGGATTTGCATGTATTTATTCTGAAGTTCTTAGATTTTGAAATTGTGACGCCAAGCTGATGGACCACCCCTTCAAAACAAGTTTTGTTGTCTGTAAAAGCGGAGTGATACAAAATAGTGTTGTTGAGTTCTTAGAGCATTTGAATGGCAATTTTAGGTGACAGTCAAGTTTTCCTGTGTTTTATTTGGGTTTGTAATTCAAAATTTTTGATGTAAATGTTCAGGTGATATCATTGGTAGAATAAAAGTGTTCATTCCTGGCCAATGACAACACCTGGTAGGGGGTGTAGTAGTGTGAAGAAAAAGTCTATGATGACTCACTTTACCAAGTTGTACATAAAGTATTAAGCCTTTTCCCACACGGTAAAATGATTTGTAATTAAATGTTTCGCTCAGTAATACTGCTTTACATTTGGAATTTTTTGTGTTTTATTTTTTCTGTCCAGTGAAAGAGAGTGAAGAAAAGGAAGTTCTTCTGAAAACTAACCTTTCAGGTCGTCAGAGCCCAAGTTTCAAGCTTTCCTTTTCCAGCGGTACAAAATCTAACCTTACCAGCCAGTCATCTGCAAGTAATCTGCCTGGATCCCCAGGGTCTCCCGGGTCCCCAGGGTCCCCTGGGTCTCCAGGGTCAGTTTCTAAAAGCACATCTCAGATGGCAGCTATTACAACTAAGGTAATTTTGAATGGATGTAGATTGACTTCATTGTTACAGACTGGGAATTTGCTTTAGCGTCTCTCTCAAGTTTGCGTGAATTCTGACACGTTAAGCAGTAACGGACTGCCTGGTTTGTGTGTACTTTTTGTCTGGCCTTTAGCGTTTTTAAGGAGGTCTGACATGTATATAAAAAGAATCATAGAATCATGATTCCAAAAAGAAGAAATAAAAGCTCTTCTAATGCCAAAGCTCATAAAAGTATGAAGCATTCAACTGGCTGCTTGCAGTGATCTTTACTGTGAAATACAGACAGTACTTTAGTATTGTTAAATTGCACAGGGCTGTTTGGCAGGTAGAAATATAAAAATGCTTTGAAAACATTGCCACATTTTGCCAGACTCCACGATGTCCCACCACCCCCACTGAGAATCTCTACTGTCACCATTTTTAGTATTGTTCAGAATTCTATAACTAGCACATGCGAAAGAAATAAATTGTATTATGAAGAGGTGGTTGCTGTAAGCCAAAGCGTAAACAGTCTCTAATATCCTAGCATGACTTTTTTACCTTTTAAATAACGTATAGTTTTGGGTTGGAACATACTGAAGTAGAAGAGGAAAGCCCATTTAAAAGAGTCAGTATAACTTGCAGTCAATATCCCAAATCAGCTTTTTTAAATGCATTTTAGGACACTGTTGGATTTTACCACATTTTTGGCTAAAACACTAAACCAAGTCAGGGAAATAGAGTGACTGGTGTTTTCTCAGCACTGGGAGACAGATAACGGTAGTCTTGGTGCAACGTAGTTCAGATAGCGAAAATCTACTTTCATAACAAGTGTTTCCATTTCTGGAAGGTCAGGTACATATCTCAGTTCTCAGGTAACCTCAGAATAACTCTGATTCATCCTCATTTTTTGATGCCATCATACTGCATGTTCACCTGACTTCTAGTAAAGGCAAATGGTGTTTTAGGTTTTTTTTTTTTCTTATAGTTGAACATAGCTTGAGGGCTTGTGTTCGGATCACCTTCTGTTGAAAAAACCTGGACGAGAAGAGTTTGGCTGATGGAAGAACTAAGCTTCCTCTAAATCCTGTGGAGGAAGAGGAAGCAGATTTATTTCATTTATGAAAAAAATACAGTTGTTAGTCAAGTGTTTTTTAAAAGAGGTAGAATTGGCTTGGAATTTAGTTCAGTCTGTTCTTAATTTCTGCTGGAGGCTTGTTCTCTCCCAGACAGTATAATTCCTTGAATCTGAAACACAGTCTTTACATACGGAGCATACTGCATACAGCATTGGCTCCAGAATTTCAGGTCATCCTGGCAAAAGAAAGATGTTCAGGTTACACTGAACATGCAGGGCACTGAAAAAACATTGGGGAATTTGAGCATAAGCTGCCTTTTTCGGTGTAATGTACACTGTTTATTAATGTGCCACAGTCGCAAACTAGAAACAGTGTTGAAATTGCGTTTTTCAGTAATGATCTGATCCTGTTATTTTATGTGTAGTATACTCAGTGTTACGTTGTATGGACAGAACGTGTGTAATTTTTTATTGAGTTGTATTTTAGTATACAGTTGGCTGAAATTTTCTATTTTGGATGCCTATAGTTAGACACATTAGTAATATGATCTTTGAGTGAAGTACTAATAACTGCCATTGTAGTCAAATACTGGTTAAGCTTCAGAAATTGCAAATTATTGTAGTTAGTGGCAGGAACTTCAAAAAATTCCTCTTCTTCATGGGTCCAGAGCTCCCTAATCTTAAAATTTGTGATTATTTGCAGTACAAGGGAGTTTTTAATATGCTTTCATTTTCACTAGCCAAGTAGTTTAAATTTTGTAACCTGTACACCTAGTTACTATACATTTAAACAAGCTTTTGTGAAGACAGTGTTCTACCATAATTCAAAAATTCAAATTGAAGAATATTCTGTATTTGTTTCTGAAGTGTTGCCAGATTGCTCATTGCTGCAGTCGGCTATGCTTAGTAAAAAAAATAAAATTACATCTTTACAGATAGAGACAGATTTTTTTATTTTCTTAAATTTCAACTGAAAGTATTTCTATCCAGTTGGATAGGTAAAAAACCCATTTTGGATTTATGCATTTAAACATTTTTCAGACAATGTTATTTTCATTAATCGTGAAGGAGTATTTTTATTCTGCTTCATTTTCTTCAAAAGTTCATGAATCAGTATGCTTCTATGCAAACATAATTTTCTAATACAAACATAAGGTATCAATGTGCAAACATTTTCTTAATTATAGTAATTGTGTTTGTCTTTATAGGGAGGCCTCGTTGGGCTTGTAGATTATCCTGATGATGATGAAGAGGATGACGAAGATGAAGATAAGGAGGAAACTTTACCTTTGTCAAAGAAAGCAAAGCTTGAGTCATCATAATGGCAACTGCTGAAGAATGTTACCAGTTGGGGGAAGGATATTTTTTCCAAAAACAAAACAAACCCACAGCAAAGCAGCAATCTTCTGTGAATTACTGTGTGTGACACAGATCAACCTATACAAACGGATTTCTGCCAATCAAGTGCCAATTCAAAGGAGCAGAAGAATGGGAAATATTTCGTTTAGGGGAAAGACTTATGCCTTTGAGCTCTCCAGCTTGGACCACATGTTGCCCTTTTCTCAGGGAAGGAAATGGAAAAAAAACAACACAAAACAAAAAAAAAAGCCAACAGGGCAGGAGTTTTGTTTGTGGAACTCTGGATTGGCTGGTCAGTTGCTACAATCAGAATATGCTTTCTTGGACCATGTATGAGACTTTTGAAGAAAAGGCAGGTTTTGCCATAATTCTTCACTCGTTAAGAATGCCAGCAGTTTCTTTGGATAAAAGAGACCTGCCTTTGAAATCGTACATTCTGAACGTTTTAGTCAAGCTACAACAGGTTTTAAAAACCTCTATGGGGGAGGGCCGAATATAAAGTTTCCTCTTTTTTTTTTTTTTTAATCTGTTCCCTTTGCCCTTTAAACTGCAGAATTTTTTTTGGAGGTGGGGGATTTGTTTGTCCCTTCTTGATTAAAGATTGAGTGGAATTCTAGATGTGGTCACTTTTGTGTCATAATTTTTTTTTTGCCCCCCTGAGTGTATGCTTAGTTGTTGAGTATATATTTGGGACCATTAAAATTTTTTGATGTAATATAATCTCACTGTTGTGCTGGTACCTGTTTCACCCTGTGTAATTTTGTTCTGCATCGCAGTTCTTAATATGTTTAGGATTTTATGGAAGATGGTATAGTTTATATTGGAAAAAAAAAAATAATCTTACCACAATGTGCATAAAAGCAATACTATTTTGTGACTAAATATTTTATATTAAATTTTACATCAGCAACTGTCTTGAGAAAAAATTCAGGGAAATAGGATGGAATCAAAAAATTGAAGCCTATAAATATGAAATTAGTATTCCAAAGAGACTTTGAAATTTCGTAACTGAGAACAATGGTGGTAGACTAATTCATCAAAAGCAAGATGGATGATTTAGGAATACCAGTATATTGACTCATTTGACTTACAAAAATAAAAAAGAAATAATTTAAGCTGAAGGAAAATGGCATTAGTGGTATTTTTTCAAAATCTCTGATTCCCTTTGGAATACCAGTTTTAGTGAATCAAAGATGGTTGTAGAATAAACTCTTTACATCATACCATCTTTTGAAATTTATCCTAATACTCGACTGAAAAACAGCAATTAAACTCTGGGTCTAACTTGATGACTACATTCTTTCCCCTTTTTCCAAAAATCTAAATAATAGTAGTTATTAATTTGAAACTAAATGTTCTATCGTGCTTCCTTTTCCCTGCTTTTGCAGTGCTTCCTGTGAAGGGGGAGTTTACTCAGTTCATTTGCAAACAGGAGACCCCTTCTTACATATATTTTCGAGAGTTGATTTCCTTTTGGATATTCAATGCACCAGTGTTGCAACAATTGTGATATTACACATTAATGTATCACATACAATTAGAAATCAGAGAAATGACAATCAGAGGCCGGATCATACGTGATCACACCCTTTGTTTCTGAAAATTGTGTGTTGCATGGCAGGTTCTGCGCTAACTGCAGATATCGAAGCTTTTGTGCTTGGACTTTATTAATACATATTAGTAACTTCAGATTTAATTTCAGAGTTTGCATTAGAGAAAAATAGTTAGCCATCTTTTTCTCAAAAAGTTGATTTGAAATCACTTTCCAAGGTTGAGATTTTACAATGTGTTTGAAACATCTGTGACAGGGCAGTTCCCAGCAATAAGTTTTACACGGAGGGCAAGAGTTCATCACTTGATCGCTACAAGACTAGATACGATCTTCTGCTGCAGAATGAGAATCCCTGTGCTGTCTCAACGACCTGTCTGAAACCTGATGCAACTTCGGTGTCAGAGCAGACGTCATGACAAGGAAATCTATGATTTTGCAGGTTTTCTTAATTAGCCTGAATGTAAATCCTTCTCAATCTGTCAGACTTTACTTGAGCATAAAGCTCCCAAAATTTATCCATGTAGTCATCTTCATGTCCTCCAGGCTATATCTCAGGAAGTCATTCTTCCGAGTTGGTCAAATGAACATTTTTTGTTGATGTTTTTTGTGTTCCTTCAGCAACTGAGTGCTTGATCTTGTGATGTTTGATGCTGCAGTCTTCTAAACTTTCAGATACTTTCATAATACTTGTAGGAATCTTGGATTTTGGACTTTAAGGACTTGAAGCACTACATTTAACAGAAGAAATACTATCCTTAGGTTACTGGGTTCAGTCAAAATAATAATGGAAGTAAGAATATTTTTGAACTTTTTATATTTTTATGAAGCTCTAGAGGACTGGTAAAATATTAAGCTGCACATCTTTTAATTCTGACTTGTAGTTAGATGGTTAGTTGACTTCCCAGGGATCTAACGCTTGTGGCCTGACAGGACATGTCTATGCATAGATGATACAGTCATGGAAGTTGGAAGTAGTCAGGAAGTAGGTGAGTTGGGGACAGTGGTGGGTATGCTTTTGCCCCATGACTTTCACTTTTGTATTCATGGAAATCTTGAAATACATTTCAGGAAAAAAAAAGGGAAACGGTGGGATTGTGAGAAGTGATGGATATTAAAAAGAAAAAGTGGGTATGGGTTAAGAGGTGATAAAAAATGATGTTACGAAACAGTGTTTCATTCTAGATCTTTCCCTGAGCTGATGGGGGGGGGTTTATTCTTAGTTTTAATACCATTTGTCCGCATCTCAAGAGAGCTGCGTGTATGTTGTATTAAACATGGCCCGGTCATCTTAATTGCATTTTAGCTGTATCCTTAAATATAGTTTACAGGGTGGTCCCTTAAGTATCGTACAGGCAAGAGACAACGTGCTTGAATCATCTGTGCAGGTCCTTATATTCCTTCAGCAATTGAAGGATTTGATGCTGTTTACTCTGATGTACGCTTCCGGGCTGTGAGCCTAGGTTCACTGGGGATACCAGGCAAAAGTATGTAGAGTACCTGGTCCCCCATGGAAGCACACCCTTACGTTAACCTAAGTAATTCCAGGTAATCTGGAATATTTCCAGATTTTCTTCCCCTGTGCACTGAGGGTGGTTGTTTTCAGGTAACAGTGCACATCACCAAAAAGAACAGATCTCCTGTGTCATGAGGGCAGAAGGAGCTGAAATCTCATCTACCTAACAGTAAGTTGCCTCTAAAATGTACCTGTCTGTAACGTACCTACTGGGTAAACAGGATCAGCCTGTTCACCTGTCTCTCACAGCCCACCCCGGGGAGACGTCGTGTTCTCATGGAATTAAGTGTCAAGTAGGTTGACTCCTTTTAACATACCAAGGATGGAACTGCTCAGATAGGTTTTGGCTGTGTTTTTACATCTCTGCAAATTTCAGAAATGGTTTAGTTAGATAACTGATAAAAGTCTGTTCTAATTTTTGCTACTGTGGCTGCAGTAGGGAGTTACCTGCCTTTCAATCCAGCACAAGTTACATTGCCTTGCTAAATTATGTTTCCTAGCATCTGCAGAGTGGCCGCAGAAGGTCAGCTGTACCTTTAGCAACCATTTTACAGCTGCAGAGTCATCCTGGAGCGATGCTGTCTGTGCTAGAGTAGTACTGCCATTCCCCGGCCTTGAGGATATGGAGACCCATTCCAGGTAAGCTGTGAAAGTAGGAGACCAGGTGGGTTACTGCTTGGGCTCACGTGCAGGGTACAGGTAAAAGGGGGCAAACATCAAAGAGGAGAAATTACCGAAAATCGGCATTTTTCAAGGTAAGTTTTCTGTGTGCATGTTCTCCACTTGCTCCTACTGCTTTCTGTTTTTGCAGTGCAGAAGAAAAAAAGGTATAGACAGCTTACAGTTCAGTCCAGAAAGGAGGCAGGGCATGTGGGCACGCTGCAGATGCAGCAGAACCTTCTGTGTAAGGATTTGTAATGCCTGCCTTCAACTGTAGCCAGAATTTAAAGTCTGTTACTCGTGCGAGGGAGGCGTAACTTACTGTATTTTCATAGGTGGCTGGCTATCTGGTGCTGCTCTAATTGCAGTCATATTCCTTGGAGCATGTAAAACTTGCGGGTTTTTTTTTAATACGAATTTAAATTAATGAAAGTATTCAAAGCTGAAATGAAACCCTGTGGACTGCTGGAAAAAAGGCAATCTGAAAAAAGGAGGGGGGAGACGCAGTCTTCTGTATGCCCATTATATTTATGAACAATGTGAAAGTAATATATAAGCCAGTGGGTAATATTAAAAAAAGAAAAAAGCAGGTAGAATGGTACTGGTAAATGAGTGAACTAGCTGCTGATTTACCGTGAGTTCAGACCTATGGCAGTAGCTGTGTGCTGTTGCATCTCCCAGCGGCATTAGGTGTCTGTCTCAGAACTTCTCTGCAGTGGCTCCACGTGAACAACTGTGGTTTATGTTGAGACCTGGAAATTACTTGGTATAGGGTGGAATTATGCTCACAAAATGTGCATCTGTAATACAGACTGGGTGTGATTTGGGCTGAATAACGTTGATTTCGCTGCTCCACTTGTAAGGAACTTTAAATTACGTGCATAAAGATAACCATATGTGGGCTGCCAACCAAAAAGCATTCAGAAGCATTCAGTAGTATTTGTGTGTATCGCTGTTCGTTAGCATTGCTTCTGGCAGTGCGTGCATACCGGGGCCCGTAATCACGCTCATGCGTTTTCAGATGAGGCTAGTCCTTTCTAGACTTTAGATGTTCTACATTTTAGATGTTTTACTTTTACACCTGCTGATGTCGAGTGGCCTTCTGACAGCTGTGGTGTTCAGATGGGAGGTTGACGCTCTTCAGTTGGAGAGTTCAGCAGAGTCTTCCATCCCTCTGGTGAGGCCAGAGACGGTACGACTGTACCTTCGCTCTGTCACTGAATTGGTGTTGATTAGTCAAGGATCCCCAGAGGAAGCTGTGATCGGGGATGTGCAATTTGTTAATCTCACCATTCAGCAGGATTCGATCAATGATGTGACTAGGGATGTGGAGGTAATCGGAAGCAGCTCCTGATGAACTGATTTACAAAAGTTTGCTAACAACAAAAGTCTGTGCTGACAACAGTGAACGTCTGGGAAACGTCTTTTTGAAAAAACACATTTTGCAATCTGCTTCTACTTTTACAGGTCTGACAGTGTTGTTAAGTTAGATCCATATTATCTTGAAAAAAGGCTTGTTTCCTTCCCATGGCTCCCCCCACCTCCACGATTCCCCCAAACCAGAAGTGAGTTCCTCTGCTGCCATCAGTTGGGATTTTGTAGATCAGCCAGAAGAGCTGGAAGCTGCAATTCTTATTGAAGTAATAACTGCTGATTAAAACCAACAACAGAGCACAGCTCTTTGCATGTCTGAGTTTAGCCTCAAAATGGAAACAAATCTTCTGCCTCTTCAGGGTCTAAATTACTTGCAATAAGAAATAGGGAAGATGTAGACGGTTGTTTTTCATGAGCAGGAGAACTAAGTACCAAAGCTAATAATAGAGTAATACAAGCGTTTGTCTGTTTTCAGAAGCTTTCATATGTGTGTGCTCTTTACAAAACACCTTTCAAATTTTCTTACAATTTATGTAGCTCGCCATATCTTTATCTGAATATATAGGAACTATGTCATCTTTAGACCATGTGTACCTTTGGAACAAGCATGGAGATGCATGTATTTTGTTCGACCAGTGGTGGTGTTGGATTTATTTTTTGATACAGTTGTCTGTCAGGGCCATACAGATGTTCTGCACAGCAGAGTGAGACTGACCACAATCCTCACTGTTCCCTGTTACGAACAGGACAACAGGTGGAACCTCATGAGTACCCATCGAACTGACCTTCAGACTTCCCTCTTGCTCGGTTTGGTGAATAAGATGAGCTTTTTGTATCTGGATATTCAAATGAAGACTTCCCCCCATAGAGCAAGGTGCCTGACACCAGTGACCTAAGCGGGACTCGAGCCTCTAGGATCTGAACTCTGCATATTTATTATGTTTAATTTTCCCGATTGAATGGTATCTAATTCATGTTAATTTTGTAGCAAGGAAGAGCTACATTCGCATGACATGTTTGCATGCAAATCTGTCTTGACAGCTCTTTAGCGGAGAGATTCGTGACTGTGGCTACATCGTGTGTGATGCGATATCTGAAGGAAATGGCTTTGGTAGTTGTGTAGTTTGTTTGGAGCTGTGAGCTGTCTGTTGCAGCCTGTTGCTAATGTAGGGATGCTTGATCGTGGCCCCAGGGAAAAATGCATTCCTACCTCATAACCTGGCAACACTAGGTGCTGGATGAGGTGCCTGACGAAGCACTTCACAGGGAACACACATCAGCCCCTTGTCCCTGAGCACAAGTGGGTCCAGTTCTATCCAAGTCACTGCCAGAGAATCTTTTTTTTTTTTTTTTTGACACCTAATTGTACTGTTCTTTTGCCTTTTGAGACAGAGTCAAAGAGGTCAAGTTGGGAGGGAGACCACTTGGAGGGCAGTAGTGTAAGGAAGAAGCAAGGTGCCAGTCGTTGGCTGCAAGACCTGAGTCATCTTGATACCTGCAGCCATATCTTCTTTTGCTACCCAAGAACAGGACAGACCTTTCCCTGTTGTCACTATCAAAGTAAGGAAGAACAAAGCATCATGTTTTGCACGCTAGACCTGAGCAGGCTCGTTACAGCATCCCCATCAAAAAAACAAATCACCTTTGTGTGCGCAATTAGACTAACCCCTATGCCGTGTCCTGACAGTTTTGTAATAGACTGTAAGATGTCTTAGTTCTTATCATAAACATCAGAACAACAGCAGAAATTCTAGAGATTTGTGTGTGTGTTCATTTTGATCATATCATCCCTAATGAGATTACTGGAATTACTCCCATTTCCAGCATGCCGCAAGCCTCAACGGATTCTTACAAATCTCATTCATCTTGCAACTTACCTTCACAGTGAAGCAATATTACTCAAACTCAGGATTGCTGTTAATTACACAGGTTTAAGGAAAAATATATTAAATACATGCTTAACTACAAGGATCCTCTTAAAGGGATCAATTATTTCAGGAATGAAGGCTATTTACTTAGACTACCGCAAGTTTAGTGACCAATTTCCATAGACTGTGGAAAATCCACTCCTTTTTCTTTACGGAAAGGATCAGCAGGCAGCTGGTGATGAATAAAAACTAACCAAAGAAAGCCAGGTGGTTGCCCTTAGAAGCCTCTCATAGAGCTCTGAAAACAGCCAGCTACAGGTGGCTGCAATGGCTCTTAAAATCCAGAATACGAAAAGATACCCAAGATAGGAGGTGCCACGTTCAGCGTATTATAACCAAGCGCATAAAACTGCTCACCTGAATGGCAAAGCATCTCGCTTTTTTGAATTTGTAGTTCACTGACATTTTGTACAGTGACCTGCTCCAAATGTAAAAGCACGCCTCAGCTTGCCTGTCCTTTTCCAGAGCCTTACCTGGCCGTGAGAGAAACTGTGCGGGCTAGATGTGTGGTGTTGATGGCTAAAGTGTTCACACCACCACCTCATCTGTTTCTAGCTGTTATCCAGACATTTGAAAGGTGGTCTGCCATATCACAGTGTAGCCCACCTCTTAATAACTGGTTGGTTGATAGACCTTTCCCACTGAGCATTGAGGCTTCCTCTGCTGCAGTAACAATACGCTATGGCTGTTTTAGGGTGCTGCTGATATCAAAATGTGTCTGGCAGCTTGCAATATCCTACAGGCCTGTTGAAAATATCAGGAAAGTATGGCCAGATGGCCAGATATGATGGGGTGTACAGTGCAGTGAGTACAATCACTGCAACATGTCTCATCTTCTCTCTGTGCTTTTTGGAGACCCCAGCTACTGCTCCGTCAAATAAGTGGGAGAACTGAGTTATGCTGGTTGATAATCTGCCCACAGGTCTTGCATCAGAGTATGAGGACAGGCAGGAGGTGTGTACAGCCAAGGAAGAGAACGGCTTTTGAACAGTAGTGTCACCAAAGTGGAGTCCTTGTATGCTCTACAGTGAGTTTACAGTCACTACAGCACCTGTGAAACACCGGTGGTATTATGCAAATAATTCTCTCAAGCATCTGCAATTGAAAAATAATCTCGCTTCTAAGAGAGTGAGCGAAGCCCATGTGATTTAAAGTCAGTTTCTGTTTGCATTGACCTTCTGTAGATAAGACTAAACTTCTACATAATTCAACTGGACTCAAAGCTGCCTTCTGTGTTTCAGCACATTAAGTCAGTGCACATGATACGTGAACAACCAGTCACCAATTTTTACCATATTCTTGTAAAACAGCTCTCTCTGACCCCTTCTTTGGGGTTATCACTGGTCAACCTTCATTTCGTGCCTTCTGTCATAACCCCTCAAAACCAGAGTCTTTAATTTCATTGGTTCCTCAAATTCTTAAAATTCTTCCCGCGTCTGTCTGACTCTTGCGCACAGAAGTGAATTTGGGGTACTGTTTGAGCACAGACACAAATTTTCCCATTCCCCACGTTGTTCACTGTTCCAAGAAACGGCTCTCCTCTTGGTAGATACCTGAGGTGGTGGCCCCAGCCCTACGGTCATCTGCCTCCCTGCCGAGGCTTTGTTAACTTGCCCTCCTTGGAGGGTTTTCCTGGCACGTGCATTTACACTTTTCTTCAACTCCAGCCAGCCTAAGTACTTTCCAAAGCCACTTATAAAATCTTTGTTTGTGCTTGCCTGTTATTCTCACCCAGCCCCCAGTGTCATCAGTATAGATGTTGATACACTCCCGTGTAACTCAAATGTCAAAGCAGCAGTCTGAAGAATGAATGATTCCCTAAAGCGCTGGATCTTCAAAATCATGTTCTGTTTTTATAAGGACATTTGCTGGTGATGATTGGTAAGAATTGATACTGATGATTTGAAAATATTTTCAAATCTTCAGTATTAAATCTTTAACAGAATCAAAAGGTGTTCCATTTGATACATCTTAGTTCTTGCTATACTTCCCTTTTTCCCTTTAGAGGGGCCAGTAACAGTCCCTGGAGCGGTCCTGTTGGTTCTTCTACTCATCTCGTGATTCCCAGTTAACGCTGCTGGCATAGTTCCTCTTTTACCTCCTGCCCCAGAGAGAGGAATGGAGGAACATACATGGCAGTCATCTGCCTCAGTTATGTTCTGTGCCTGGATGAGAACCCAAGCTTTTGGATAACATCCCCAAGCATTTACACAATTATTTTGGTCCTTGCCTCTTCAGTAATCACCTTCTCAACAGACCAGGCCCTATCGTGCCTTTTCAAGACCCACAAGACACCTTCCCCTCTCTGCCGCTGCTTCGAACGGCGTCTTTCCCGCTTCGCTGGACATGCAGTTCCCACACTCCTGTACCCGAGCTCACTGCTGTAGATCACCATGACCACCAGCCTTTGTTTCTAGCACCTTACGAGTCTAACTTAAATGAATTTGTTCTCTTTTCTTTCGCTTTTCTTTTCTTTTTTCCTCTGCTACTGTGGCACTGGTTGCTTCTCTGAAGGGTTCATGTCACATCGTAACTGTGTTTGCCTGCGACACGAGTACGCCGCCTTTGCTTTCAAATTCATGCAAAGAGCTGTAAACACAACTGCTCCTTCATCCTCTCCCCGTATCTTTTGATCAGTACTAACTTTATTGTTTGCCTTGTGTATTTGACTCTGTATTTATCTTCTGAGGACTCAGACGTTTATGAGATATTCTGCCCAAACTCTCCTTGTATTTTAGATTCTGTGTTACGTTGATCTTGTCAGGACCCTACTCAGCCGGCTTAAATTTCAGTACTGAATGAACATCCCGCCCCGTATCAAAGGTTAATGCTAGTTTTTCTGGGAGTTTCTCTCTGAATGTTTTCTTTCGGATACCAGCCCCAGAGCATCTGTAAATCACCAGCCTCCCCCCCCCGCATTCAGATCGGTCTAAGGCACAGAAGCAAATACTTCTGGGGTTTTGTTTGTGTTTTGGGAGCACATATAATTTTGTTTCTTTTTATTTTCTTTCAGATTTCTCTAACGCAGTTTCTTTACCCTCTTTGTCCAAACAAAATGAACAATATTGAAAACAGCATTTCAGAATGGGATCTTGCGAGGAGCAAGGTTATCTTCTGGCCTACTTTCTTTTCCTGGCACCCGTTGTTTACAGCTCCAGAGTCTGTTTAAAGTAAAGTTGCTTCATAGCCGAGAAGTTGGTTGGTGAACAGTAGAGTCATATTTACAAGAAAGCTGCTTAACGACCGTCTGAAGCGGAGGGGGAGAAAAAGCCCTTTGCTGATTACCATGAGTTTAACTCTTGTATTGTAACCCTGTAAATTCTGTTATTCCCATCCCTCAGCAACTTACACTTCAGGCAGCAGATGAATGGCGGAGCTTTGTTGATGGTTGTACTCGTTGCTAGGGGACAGTCTGGGGGAGGCGAATCATGCCATTTACAGTCAGCCTAAAGGAACGTTTGGAAATGCTTGAGCTTAGAAATTTCCTTCTGTGGTCTGTGTTGCTGAGAGTCGAGTGCTTTGTGGCTGCGGAGAGTGCTTTAGAAACACACATGATGACAACGGAGGTATTAAACATCCTGGTGGCTTTAGTTGCTTGGGCCTTTCCATGTGTTTTAAATTGTTGTTTGGGTGCTTCTTTGATAATTACATTTTTAGTTAAAAGCTGACCATGTGCAAACAGTATGAAAAGAAAGCAAATCACATTAAAATTAAATGCTATAAATTTTCATCATTTATTTACTGTAAGAAGCGTGATTTCCAAATGCAATTGCATGTACCGGTCTGGCTCTGAACTTTCCTGGACATATTCACAGGCATTTATTTTATTTCCTCGGACATATTCACAGGCATTTTTATTTATTTGTTTATTTATTATTTTGTTTGCTGTGGGAGGGCGGCAGCTTCAGGTACCACCAGAAATGAGAACCTGACCTGTAGTAGGTAGCTGAAGTTTTACAAGCTGCCTCTTTGGTGAAACACAAGGTGGGTAAATAAAACCGCTCATACTATAAATGCTAAATCGCAGTTCGGAGAGAACACAGAGGAGGCAACACGTGCCTGGCTGGGGCTGACAGGTAGGACACCGAATTACCGAGAAAAAACCCAACAGAGGCAGTTTGGGGGTCTAAT